>QVOA01020903.1:0-67011 GCA_014825685.1 Pseudomyrmex cubaensis
TTGCCATGTCCAGTTTTACAAAAGTGCTCGTAATTATCATATATCATGTTTTTAAGAAAAGTTATTTCGTACACGTTACTAACACAACTTACAATAAAAAGAAAAATATTTTCCAAGATGTAGCAAGCAAGATAATAGCAGATTGACAACTAACCCCGTGTCACAACTAGCCCCGGTCTCCCCTACTCGAGAGTGCGTGGGATGTTGGGGATTGACGTAAAAATAGAAAAAAAAAAGAAATATGTTCCGTAAAGATTTGCTCGGCTTTATTTTTATGATCTACGATAGTCTTACAATTCTATCTTAGAAATGACACACAAATTCATAATAGAGAATTTTTTTTTATTTGCTTTAAAAAATACTGTCAATGTAAATTCAAACGTGTGCAAAACTTTCATTATTCTAAATTACTAAAATTAAATTTAATGCACACTAAAAGAGATCTTCAATGTATACAATTTTTTTAAATTAAACGCAACAAATATACATATTATGCGTAATAACGGGACTTAACTTTCGCCGTCCGATCGCCGAGTCCGTCAGACGATCGGCTAAAAAAAAATAATATAACAATGATAAATATCATATAGCTTGTTTCTTCATTCATCTGTCCTATCGAACGTGTATTATAGCCGGATTCGAACTTGCGATCTCTCGGTTACTAGTCTATTTCTCCAGCGATACCAAAAATTGCTCTTGTAAGAGACAAAGTAGAAAGCACACGATACGCGTGTAATGAGTCGGAATAGCGTGTAAAAAGAAAGTGATAAAAACTCGCGATGCAAAAATATTTCTGAAAAAGTGGAATATGTTTGCGAAAAATCTTTCTTAGAGGGTCTGCTTATGATAAGAAAATATTTCTGCACTGAGAATAGCGCGGGTACCTATCGTCATTCACAATGCAAAAAGATGGGAAAACACGGCGTATCCCTAGTCAATTTTTCCGCGTAACGATAACAGGCACTCTCGCTTCTATAACCGTCCGCAGAGACGAGAGAGAGAGAAGAAGAGACGTCAGGAAACAAGAAGAATTTGTTGTTCTAACTCCAGAGAACAACGAGAAGGGCTCTGGTTCTCGTCGCGCTTCAAACTTTGTCTCGATCGAGGCTCTTCTCGTGTTCACCGAAACGAAATCCCGAACTTTGATCGTTCTCGAGAGAAAGAGTCTGTTCTTTTTCCATCGCTTTGCCATTTAAATTACTTCGAAAAGCGCGCGAAAATATATGAATATTTCGTACGAACGATTTGTGTTCCAAAGACGGTAAAATTATTCCGCGCGTGAAAAGCGCGAATGTTTCATTCAAGTATATACGAAGTGTCTCGATAAACGATCTCTCTCTCTCTCTCTCATAATCTTAGCGCTTCGTTTCTCTATAAAAAAGAAAAAAACAATTTAACCGCGAGAACTAGTTCCAAACACGCGTGATGTTTGCGCTAACGGATTATAACGTCGGATTATTACGTGCATTACTTCCTTCCTCTTCCGGCCGAGCGAATATGCGTGCAATATATAATGATTAAAAAAGATGAGCGATTGCATAAAGTATGATTAATTATTCATAGACGAACGCGATCGATCATTCATTGCACTCGGGTGTGAGATGCATCACGCGCCTAATTGAGTATTGAGAATTTCCGCGCGAGAGCGCGCGATTGATGTATTAATGGCATTAAAACACTAACGTGGCAAAGATTATCGCTACGTTGTATGTACGGTACGTTATGTTTCGTGTTACACACAATGCGCAACCGCATTATTGTTTTATTACCACAATAAGCGCGCTCACATCGCCATCATCATTGACCGGCGCCACGTTGTCGGTGAAGTTTTCATTTGACTAGCGTAGTTGTCGTCGCCGTAGTTTCAAGCGGCGTGCCGCGCGGCGGCATTTCGGAAAAGCGCGACCGCGTTCTATTCGCTTTGTTTTATCCAATTCAAACCCAAATTCGTGTGTGAACAAGTGTCGAAAGTGCCGAATCGAGCAACGGTCGGCTATCGCATTGCGTTAAATAGTGCGTAGCGGAAAATTAGCTCGCGCGCGATTGTGTGTTTGCTCTTCCTACATTTAATCAGTGTGTGTGTACGCGTGTGCGGGTGTTTCGAGATAGATTGTTACGATTTTGTGTTCAATGAACGGTGATATTTTGAGTTACACGTTTATTAAAATAATGTTTGTGTATGATAAATAAAAATATCTGACAACAAAGCTTTTGATTCGCGCTGTTTGTTTCGCAGTTTTTGCATCTATATATGTTACTGCATTCCGAATACTGTCAAAGTTGCGTATCGATGATTGTCGCTTCGTTCCGAAATGGCGCAATTTGAAATTGGTGTAATTCACGCGGAGAGTTTTCAAACGTCTCGCAACGTTGCGCAACGAAAACGCGTTTGCCAAAGCAACGTGAACATAGAGGCTGATCATTGCGTTTGACTTTTTTTGTTCGCTCGTACATTCGAGATAAATGGCGCGTATTACACTATCGCGCGCGAATGAGTATGAGCGCGCGCGTAGGAGTATTAGAATGCTGCGGTGATTGTCGCGCCGCGTACAGTAATTAGCGCGATTGTAATTAGTGGCGCACGTGATCGTAATTAGTTGCGATTTTTTTCCACTCAATTAGCATTTTGTACGTACGCGCATGGTGTTGTGCATGTACGTGCAAATGCGTTTGAAACAAAATGGAGTAATTGCGGCGGTCTTGCGACCACTAAATTTATATTCATTCTTTCAAAAACCAACTTGTTTAATTATACATTTATGATATATTCAATGATTTAATGTCATAGTAATCTCGATTTTGTACAACAAGCTTTTATGTGATTAACATCTAATATAATTAATATTAGTGGCACATTAATATGTTATCAATTGTAGTATTATTAAATGCTCGTATTTTGTGACGTCGATATAAATTTGTGTTTTAATTATTATTATTGTATTGTACGCGTCGCACGCGCCATTTACTACAGATGTCGTAAACATTAAATTATATTTACATATGTTTAATGAAATATAATTTTAAAGAGATCAGATTTCGATTTATTATTTTTACAGATTAACTTCTGCCGCTGCGAATTCACCACACATTATGGTAAGTATAATGAATTAATGTGAAATTACATTACTGCGTAATTAATTAATACGCCATACTCTCGTACATGAGTAATATTACAAACCGTAAAAACGTTATTAATTAAATTCTTAATAATATGCGTTACATATTTAAATATCTGTGCAAGAAGATCGAAAAAGCAAAGAATACCTTTAAGAAAGGTCAAAATTCAAATGAGTATTATTAATCTACCGAAAAGTTTCGCTTAGTTTATTTATTTCTAAAAGTTATTTACTTTGATTATTAATGCGAAATTCGTGATGAGCAAAACGTTTCCGAACGTGTAATTGTTGTACAATTCAACTGTACAAAGAGACTGGATCGGAGATCAATCAGTCGGAAAAAGGTATAACGACAGTTGTTTGTCTCTATTTCAGTTTGTTTATTATTCCCTTTTATTTCGCAATATTGATTTGTCTTGCCGATTATGTGTACCTTCCTCGAAAGAAAATTGACGGTTTGTATCCCGTACACACGCGAGCGTGTGCACATGTGCTCGCCTCATCAGCTTGATTGGCTCGTTTCAATACACGGGAAACGCGAATGTCGCGCGTTTTGATCAGAACTCGCGGGAATCGTCCCCATCGGTGAAATCTGTGTGTGATACGTCGATACCCCGCCATTTCCGTGTAACGCGCGACTCTCCCCGATACTCAATGCGTGTAAACGGCGACGAGTACATTATGTTTATATGCACTTCGCATTGCTCTTCACATCTACCTCGGTACAGACGCGCTCGTCGATTTTGTCCGTGTTTCTCGTACAAGTTGGTCAGAAATAATCGGCAATCGATATCAACGTTTAGAGAGTGGAAAGGGAACGATTAGAGTAGAGATGTGTAATGCAACGTTGTAATCTGTTAGCCATATCGAAGCCGATCGTTCAGTAGGTAATTTCGTTGCTATTCGTTCAGTATAATTTCGTCGCGCGAATTCTGTGCGAATGCGTAATTAATTCGCTCTGCATAATCATATGAAATTTAGAATTGTTACAGCAAATGTAATGGATACTATGCGATATATAATGCGTTACAGTGTGAATCGCATAATCGAATATGTCGCGTAATTAAAGCGATTATTAGTGGCAACATTACCGCCGCCGGTGTCTCCGAAAGGAAATATCCGGATATTATTTGTAACTGGTTAATACGTATAGACGTTGTGTGTATTCGCGTTTAGCTGATTAATTTTCACGCGCGACAATATGACAGACGGTTTAAAATTCCTCCCCGCGGAGGGATAACGATCGCCCGCACATGCGGCGCGCTTCCCGGCCGAGCTTCAGAGCTGAGACGAAACTTTTGTGTAATTCCATTAATTGCGGCATAAATGTGAACCGCGAGAAACATTAACATCGTTATAATCCCAAAATTCCTTTCTCTAATACAATTTCACGTATATGCACGCGAGAGCGCACTTCGCTCCGCGAGCTTCTCGCTGCCGCGGGCGAATGTTTAATGCATTAAAATGATAGGCACATTCTTCGCAACTCGGTTAATATCCGGGTGCGAGAAACAGCGGGATTTCAGTCAGAGTGCGTGAGCAATTTAGAGAAAATATCATTACATTTTAAAAAAGAAAGATATTTCAGATATTTAATCATTGACGTAAAAATTACGCATATCGTTACGTCATTATTCTCACAGTAACGTTACATTCGTCGTCGTTGCTACATCAAACTGTTGAAAAATGCGGAAAAAAGAAAAAACGAAAGAACCATATTCAAACTCAATTACAAGCTCCGATACTAATTGAGTTTTTCCTCTTCCCTTGTTCTCATCTTCCACGAAGAATCAAAGAGAGAACCGAGAAACGTTCGTCACATAGGTATTACTTTATCATCGAAGTTCGATTCTGGGATATTAACTATAATCTATGGTTCCGCATGGTCCGCCAGTAAATCGCACATTAGATCCCGGGAGTCAGCCGAGCGATTTTCTAACTCTCCCGTTCAGAAGAGCTCGCGGAGCGCGTGATCGGAGTTAACTCCCGAACTCGGTGGACCGCGCGAGGCGATAAAACACGAGTAATATCCAAACTCGAGTACCTATCGGTGTTCCTTATGCTGATCAAGTACGTGTAATCGCGAGATGCATAATATTTCGTGACAAATGGCGGATATACGTATGTACGTACATACATGGGGGAGGATATAACGCGGGTAAAAAATATTATACGACGAGAGACGAGAAGTAGCGCGCGCGCGAGACGAGGAGAAGGAACGACGTTGACAGACGCGAGATACGAGACTTGGTATTTTCCGCATAACGGAATGATTATTCATACGGGGCCGGGCGGCATGATAGGTGAGACGAGAGAGAGAGAGAGAAAGAGCAATTCCGCGTGCTCTCTTCCCGATTACAGCGGCCCCGACATTACGAGATGTATGTACGCGCGTACACATAAGCCGATCGAATAAATCCATATCCTGCTGGGTATTACTGCGTTAACCACCGCCAGCCGGCGACCGTACGTACGTACGTGCTATCTGACCGAGAATTCCAATTTTGAAATTCGCGGCTTGCCCTCGAAACAAGATCAAAGTTGGGTCGCGGTCGTTTGATTTGCGCCGCAATTCGCGAACTCCTCGACATACTCGCGCGCGATTGATTTGTTATTTGTCAATATGTTCGTGCGAAACTTACCGCAAATCCGTGACATCCGACCCGCTCAAATAGGAATATCTTTTTCATTATTACCTGTATCTTCTCGGTTTGCGTCCGTTTAGCGGCGCGATTACTTTCGGAGAAACGCGTTTTTGCGAACTTTTCGCCGTCTCGCGTCGGTTGTTCTAATCCGTGTAAACGGTAACAGCGAAAAGGAAAGCCGCCGCATGTGAGACCGCAAGTGGTTGAATCGATACGGGTATCTTTTTGAGGTTCACCCAGCTTCACGTTGCCGTACCACCAACACCACGTTGGTTTCTCGGTGAAGAGCGGCTTCTTGTACTCTTCTTCAAGTGCAATTGGAGAAGTGTCATCGCGGTTTAAACGGACATTTAACGCGGACTCTTTAACGAAGTCTCTCTGCTTTAACAGTGTTAAGTCTACGAGCGTCGCAATTTAATATCGCGAGACACCTGCCCATTTTCCAACAGAAGGCGTGTTCACGCGACATCCGCATAAACGCGCAAGCGTTTGTGTGTGTGTGTATGAGGATACAACATATACAACGTAAAACGTAGAAAAAGAAAATTGAGCTCGATAAAGTAATGTATTATTTCTCGTAGTCGATTTCCGGGGAGGGGATTTATGACGCTGGCTCGACGGTTTTCTCCAACTGTTTGCCGACACAATGGTGCGTGAAATTGTTGGCAACGGTTCTTAATAACTACTGTTATAAAGTAGAATCATCCGCAATACTTTTACAGTGGGCGCGCTATAAGCTGTTCCGTTCTCGTTACTGTCGAAGAGAAAGACAGAGAGAGAGCTTTTGATCGGGAGAGAATTCTTTTTTTTTCGCGAGAACTTTCAAATGATATGTAAAAAACGAAAAATCGCTTTCTCCGCTTGATTGGAAGCTTGCCGTGCGCGGTGCTTATTAGGTATTTAATGAAATTAAACTGCGCGGTTTTTGCTATGAAGCGATTTCTCAATCGATTAATACAGACAGTTAAAAAAGTTCTTCGGTTGCTCTTGAGATTGGAAATTGAATTCATCTTCTCGGGCGATGATTTCTCGCGGTTTTCCGCACACACTCGAGCGAATCTCGACGGAATTAAAAAGCACAATAGCCTTTATCATTTTTTTTTTGCGATATAAAACGTCGGAATTTTTATACTCGAGTTTTAATCTCAAATCCGTGGTTGGTTTTTAATCGCTTCTCGTTAATCTTGTACTCATAGGTAATGAACTTTCATTACCTTGTCTGATTTCTCTCTCTCTCTCTCTCTCTCAAGGAAAATTACTAAACCGTTTTAATTTATTTCTCTGACCTCTTGCTCTTGTGGAGCCACGATTAATATTTACCGAGAAAACGTTTGCCGAGTTTGACACACACAGAAATCTCCATACAGTTCTCAATAGATGTCATTAATAATTTCGTCAAAAAAACTGACAAAAATAGCGATTAAAGTAATAAGATAATTACAAATGTTAGAAAATCAAAATTCTTAAAAAAAAGATTTACCAATGTCACGTTTGTGTTATTCGAGAACTTCGTTGAGACATACAATGCATCGAAAACCTGTACGTAATACGTGATATATCACATGACCATGATAATGTAAGTATAGTATCAAGACAACGATCTCGAACTCAAGCGCGATGGATACGCGTACGAAGCAGAGGGAATATGTGCCGATCATAATTAATGTGTTCAATCTCGTGCAAAATATGCAAATATATCTCAATCGCGTCAATTACACCAGCGAGCAGTTTCATTGATTACACAAGCATTTCGCCTAATTATGTATGCACTTTGCTTGTTGATGAGGAAACCGCAAAGCGCTATAGAAACGAATTGCTCGTAACCGATGTACACCGGGGGTTATAACTTGTATCCTCATACAATTAACCCGCGCGCATGTACGCGCGCGCGCATGCCATACATAATCGCATTACTATTGTTGTTCCGGCAATGTTAGCAATTAGCGTAAAAGATTACGATGGTAGTTAGGGTTTACGACTGCATCGAACGTAGCTTTTAGGAATGTTACGTAATATCGCTACGCAATATCATTGTATCGCGAGCTGCGTCTTAATCGATGTGAACGATACACACGTGAAACTGTCAGTTGAGATTTCTCCTTCCCTCCTCTCTCTCTCTCTCTCTCTCTCTCTCTCTCGTTAGGTTAAACTAATTAAGTTGGCTTGGATTAGGTTTCTCCAAGTTTAGAAAATATGATATAGCGACCGTTACAAATTTAGAGGTTTATTACTAAGGAAAATCTACATTAAACAACGATGTGGATACAAGCAACATTGTATCTACAACGTCGATGTACTTTAGTTCTCTCTCAGTTCGCCCTATAGAAGCATAATTTTCCTTTATATACCTGGGTAGGAAGTAAATATTAGCGCCTAGATCCATACGTGTGTTCGATAGAACTTGAAGCCATGAGGAAAAATTAAAATGTGCGAAGAATAAAATTTCATTTTGTTGCGGCAATTATTCTCAAGCGTGAAATTTATTTAAAGTACGTTGTAAGATCATAAATCAGTTTACAAACACTGTGTTAAACATTGTGCTTTCACTGGATCTAAAATTTTTTTTACAGAATTAAAGTTTGAAATACTCTTTTTGTAATAAGAAATTTCTCTTAATTTATGACGACGTGTAAAAAATAAAAATACACAAAAAACTTCACGATATGTTCAACGAACAAATGCGAGTCGTACATTGCCAGACTCGTTTCCCGACGAACACTGAAGTGTATAAATTACTGCAAAATATCCGGCAGCTGTTGTGTCCCGTGGATATAGTTTTTCTCGAATATGAAACCTTCTTCAGCGCGAAACTTCGAGTGCTTTCTTCGGAATTGATTTACGCGGTGATACGCGGCTTCGAGTTCCGGTAAACAACATACCTTTCGAGTGTAATGTCGACACTTGGAACATTTACTCCGGTTGTACAAAACAAAACAGCACGTATACATACGTGACAATGTAATCCATTACAAAAAGAAATCACTTACTTTGGAATTTGTTGCGTAAAAAACAACATGTTGCGCGATATCTTTAAATTAACTGTGCGATTTCAACTTCAAAATTTATTAGTAGACATTTAACACGAGAGATCAGTCTATTAAAATTCAATATTACTTTGATAATAAAAACTTCATTATGCTCATTACATTTAATTATATATTTATAAAATAAAATGTAGTTAGATTTAATTACATATTCATTTATAATTGTATAGTCATGTAATTAACGGTAGCAAATTGATTTATAAGTCAATCGCACGCACACCAAATCAAAGTAATCCTGTTATTCTGGTAATATTTATTTAAAAAAAATGCATCGTTGTTTATTTTTTTTTTCTTATTACACTCGCGTAAATGTACTACTTAATTTCTTTTATCGACAACCATAGCTTTTCGATCTGTGTGCGAACTATGCGGAATTGGCGCAGTTACATTGCGCGCGAGAAAGAGCTCGCAGTCAATTATTCGTTACAGCGATAAAGGTTTATTGTTCTCGCGTCAGCGTCGGCTCGGCACATCGATAGCAGACGCCTTTGCGCGTTGAAAAATTCACGAGCGCGATTAATACCTGTAGTTATTGTTCTCCCGTTTAACAGGATTTTCGACGGTGGTTTCCCTTCCGCAGCAATTGGCGATCCGGAGCCGAGCGCGTTGTGACCGCGCGCGCTTCAAAATCCCATCGGATTTTGTAACGCGGACTTCGACCGAGATAACTCAATGATACAGAAATTGTCACAGACGTGACGTGCAGTTATATATAACACAAAGAGCGTTATAAGTTTTCAAAAACAAAAAAATAACAAAAGTTGACACCTGGTCAAAATATACTGCTCGTATCGAGAAATTTTTTTATATGTGTACAAAGGCGTTTATTTTATGTCACTGTCATAATGTTAGCTGCACACACACGTGTATGCTAATCAGGCGCACTACCTCAAATACGCGCACGCAAGAGCAGAATGTACTAACCGCAGGTTTACTCGAAGCGATTGTTTGACGTACAGCGGGTTAACACAGAATTAGATACATGTGCGTTTCAGTTTCAGGGAAGTGTGCAGAGAGAGAGACATTCCTGAAGTCCGCTCATTTTGTCTCTTCCCGTTCCTCCTCCCCTTTCCTGCCCCCTCCCTATTTCCGCCGTTCCTTCCGTCTCCAATTCGCTGCCTAATTCAGTGGTAACCCGACGAAACGTTGTTTACCTTGTATCGGAAATAGTACGGTAGTTCAGGTTAATAGTCGTGTCGCAATAGTAGAGGTTTCGAATTACCGATTCCCTCCTGGCAACATAATTCTGCGTAATTGATTTGGGTTGGGATAGGGCGCGAAGTTGAGGCTCGCGCGACGACCGGTCCTGTGGATGCCGATAAGATATTAGCCGGGTTACTGTAATTGCGCGGTCGATCGAGTCAATCAGAACGCGATTACGCGCCGTCTTGTCTCTCACCCGATACCTGCGAAACAATGCGCGTTTCCCAGACACATCGGTCCGCGGGTGAACGATAATTAATCCGGATAGCCAAGTATCCTGCTATACCGATATGCTGATTTTGCTCGCTCCCGTAAGTCGCGATGGTGAAATATTTAGCAAATTTATAACGGACGATATGCAATTTATATCTAATGCACTATACATACAACAGACATTGTTTTTCACAGGTAACAGACTCAAGAAGTTTATGTATTCTTGCTTTTATTTCTTTCAAATTTATCAACTGTAAAGAGAAAAAATTTGCCGTCAACGTATTGAATGCAAAACTAATCTATTTTTACTTTACAACAATCGGACTTCAGACCGAGGTCAACCGGATCGATACTGCATTATTTTCTGAAGTTTTAATAGCATGTCTGATTCATTTTTCTCGGAGAGAAAAAGACAGAGAAAGAGAAAGAGAGAGAGAGAGAGAGAGTAGCGAAATTAATATTACACTGAGCTATATAGGATTCTCGCGTCTCTTCTTATTTTATATTCGAGGGCAAATTAATTTAACCGCTTTTAATTGCATTATCACGGGGGAGAGAATGTGTGGGGGAGAGAGAGAGAGAGAAAGAGAGAATAGCTTAATACAGAAATGTCTCTGCAACTGACGTGTAACAGAGAAGCAAAGCGTAACGAGTATTGTTCGTCCGCTTGAGGAACAATAGGTACCCTACTTCATTCATCCGTCTGCAATTACGCAAAATTAATGGAAATGAAAATCGGAATCCGACAGCGCGATAACGTAATGAATGCGCTATACACATTGAAGGCGCGCGCGCGCGTTTTGCTCTTGCATTCTTGATATTTCGTTGATACATCCCTCGATCGATTATTATTTACAATGTAAACCGATATACGTACGTACGGGGTGTGTACGTAAGAAAAATGGAGTATTTGAACAAATTGCCTTTGACACACTTGACTTATGAAACGTCTAAGCTGATGATGGGTAATCGATATTATCGGCCGCGGGACTGAATACGGTACAGGTACCGGTTTATATGTATATATTATATATTATATATATATATATATATATATATATTATATGTATATGTACACGGTGATATCTCTCTCTCCTCTCGTACGTGAGATCAGATAGCGCCAATTCCGAATTGCTTGCGGTGATGGGACAGCGGTTTGGTCATCTCCAGATTTGATCTCCGGTGTCTACGTCCTCGTGGGAGACACGTCAAAGCTGTCGAACATAGGTCGGCAAACATGCGGATTCGGGGCGTCCACGCATTGTGGTGACGCCGGGGACGGGAGGTTCAAAGCCTCATGGCTGACCTGCTGACATCCTTGGTATATGCCATCGACGGGGCTTTCTGTGATCAACCAGATCGATTGCCTTTGCTCAGTCGAATAGACAGAAAGTTATCGTTACGTCGAGTAACTGCGTTCAAACTCGATTAAGTTCCACTTGAGTAACAGGAGGAGATCTAACGGGGATAGACTCTCTCGCGATAAATAAAGTCATTTTGACGTGTATTCAAACAAAGATTTGTGTTTATTTCGAGAGGGAAAGAGAGAGTTAATCCTGACGCCGCGCAATCTTTGCATCTTGTGTCAAAAACAAAAGTCTCTATAACAAGACAAAATCGTCGCGCTTTGTGCATCAGAATATTTTAATTGTGCACACTATTACGCAAGGCACAAACGTGCACGCGCAAATCTTTAATTAACACTTTTGTTTTGTGCCTAACGATTTTTTTATATTATATACAATCACTGCTATGTAAAATGGCGAAAAATTCTAAAATGGCGCATATAACTCGGGTTTTTAATTATTTAATAAAGTGATACGCGCGAGAGAAGGATCGCGCGCGCATAAACGTTTCAGTTCCATTTCTCGCGTAATTCGATATTCATTCGACGAGAATCCGAGTAGGTCTCGCAATCGGATATGTACGAAATCTCAAAGGTATCGAGTCCGTACGAGAGAACAGTCAAGCGTATCATACGGTACATTTGTCAAACATTAGGCACGGGAATATTCATGAATTTGACGACTCTTACGACGCGTAACTTCGTGAACTTAAATTGTACGTACACGTGATGAACTGATCTCGGAAAAATTGTATCGCTGCGCTTCGACGCGAATCTCCACGTGATATTAACTTTTTGCGGTCAAAGACAAAACCACATATATACCGGATTGCTTCTCGACAAATAGCGTGGCTTTCCGTAGATCGTATTACTTCGATCGACTCGCTCTCGAGTTTCTCGTCGGAGAGTTTATCCTTTTGTCGGTCGAGAATCGCCGCTATAAATTTGCGATGACGAACCGCATTCGCATGTGAGAACCGTTTTCTCTTTCTCGTCTCTTTCTTCACAGAGGTTTTGGCAAGCTCCGTGTGGTATTGACAGGATATTCCGGAGAAAATGGAGCTAGCAGCCGTGCGCGCAGCAAATATCGGCCGACACGAGGGGGAGGACACGTTGTGCACGCTCGGATATAGACCGAAGACAAGCGTTGGTAATGTGGCCGCGGTATATAATCCCTCCTTTCGGTTTACAAACGTTATCGCTCCAAACAAACGGAATATCATTTTTTTTCACGTTTTCCAATCTTGCGGGACGGTCGTGTTGTGCCGCACACACTGATCGTATAATATACACGCACGCATACACGCGAAAGCTATTTGTCGGCGTCAGCGGGCGTGTATTCGCACACGCGCTTACACATCGCTCACGAGCGAGGGGAGTTCTTGTAACTCCGGCTTGTCGGAACTTTAATAGAAATTCTCATAGAGACGATCGATCCGGGCCTGTCGTCCGCCGCGCCGCCAGCTCCGACGAACTAACTCCAACTTTCAATTATTGCAAACGTCATCGGATCGGGTTTCAATTATTGTAAACGTCAATGTTCCCCGTGGAGGATACGTGATAGTACTTGCGATGCAACATAATAAAGCCGTCGGAAAATAGTTCTCGCTTGGGAAGAGCGAGGGTCGAGAGAGATTTCCTTTTTTTTTTTTTTTTTTATAATCTCGTAAGTGAGCTACTCTCGACGCAATTACCTTACGCGGGATGAATTGAAATTGATTCAGACTCTACGATGCAATCAGTAGTATTTTTCCTCTCAGCGAGATTTTGTTTTCTTGTGCGCTTTATATAAAATTACTTCGCTTCTATACACGCGCGGAATGGCGGATGCTTTCTCCTCACCTGTCGCAACAAAAAAAAAAACCGCGCGAGGGAGATAATAGAATCTGTCGCGGTTCTATTATACTGTCGCTTCTATACCTACTAGGTATCGGTTTTAGTCCAAAACTCCTCTTTATGAACAGATTATTAACGCGGTTTATCAGGCAGATCGATCTGCCTTATGGGAGCGATTTCTCTCTTCCCGCGAACTGTCTCGTTTTTTTTTTTTTTTGTCGCGGTCCGCAATATCGACTATCAGTTCCACCATCGGCAGCGACGATGAACAAGGGACGAGAAATATTATATCGGCGCGCATTAAATATCGGGAGGCCGTTAAAACGCCCACCCATCCCGGATAAACGTCCGGCGCCAAAGCGACAATAAATCCGCGGCCTGCCGCGCTCTCGCATGCTATTGAATATCACGCGAGTGGGATTTCGCGGGAAACTCTTCCCCTCCCCTTCCTCTTGGCTGTTGTCGAGTCGCGCGGATTTCGGCGCAAGCACTTCTGCTCGTTATACGCCGCAATTAATTATGATAAGCAGTAACGGTGATTAATCGTCGCCGCGCTCTCGAGAAGAGCCAGTAATTATTTCCACGCGGAGCAAGCTACACGAGTGATAACTCAGCAACGAGGCTAATATAAACGCGCGGCGCGACGCGCAAATTGCGGTTTTACTCTCTCGTCAGGACGAGAAAAGAAAAACCAAGGCAACCGAACGCGCGCGCTCGCGGCATACAAAGGAAGAATTTATATATAAATGTCCGTGCGAACGAGCTCTTGATTATATGTTTTTTTTTTTCTTACTTTTCGAATATCTGTCTTTACGAGAAAATTATAAGACACGAAGGAAAGTGGAGGAACTTTTTGAATTTTTATCCGCGAGATCATACTGATAATGAAAGACGCGCCGTTCTCTCTTTCTCTCGTGGTCTACGTTCATGGCGCACTTCAATTAAGACGAGATGAGGTCCACTTAACCTTTTTTCCTTTTCTAACCTTTTACGTGTCATCTATAATTAAGACGCTGAAAATGACACCAATCTCAAGTCGCATTTACGTACGTGAGTTAGTGTAATGGTACTTTGGCAAAAAAAATATTAGTAGTTGTCTGTTTCTGTTTTTCGACAAACATGTCTGACCAAGCGAGTAATAAAAACTTCAGTTTTTTTTTTCCTTTACGTAAGAGGTCCTTAATTAAATCAGGCACATTAAGGACACATGCAATCGATCCGTCGTATCCTCGCGCGAGGCTGGATTTTTCCCGTGCTGGCTTTATGCAGACCTATTTGCCGTAGGATTACGTTCCTTTTATGCCGACGCAATATATGGAACATCACTGGCTTTTATGCGTCTCCCTTTACAATTGTGATTTTATTGATGCATTCGGGCATATACTACACACACACACATACACACACGAAATTGCGACGCAAAAGTCTCTTTACAGAATATGACAAAATTAGAATTACAGTTGCGTAAAAATTTATATTGACAAGAAATTTCCCGAAATGTTCGACGACGGAAAAATTGTACGTATCGGATGTGATGTATGTTTGTGATATATTATCGTTCGGATACGTGTGCATTAATGTCGAATAACAACGTGTATGCAACGCGATGCCGGTTGTAGATAAATCGAGAGCTCTATAATTGAGATTTTATCGATGCGTTAAATGTGCGCCAACTTTTGGCACACAACACGTGCCCGAGTTTGCACGATACCGCACAGTATGCAGGGGTTCCCTTGATGGCTTTCTGAAGCGACGATCAAACGACGTGCGTTCAACTATCGCGATGACAAATTACGTTCTTAGCACTTGTCCCAATGCTTGTAAGTATATGTCATCTTTTCCATTCACGTTTCTTATGTTGCAGATGCGTCAACCTCCTCGCCAAGCTGCTCGATGATTGCTAGAAATCATTGGAGACGACATCCAATTGGTGAGAGAGAATTTTTTCTTCCTGATAAAAAATTCCTGATTATTACTTTTTTTTTATACATATGTGATAAATTTTAAACGAATGAAATTTGCTTTTTTATATTCTCTTTGAGTCAGAAAAAAATCCTATTTGTCCATCTCGCGTGTGCGAATTTGATCATTTTTGTAATTATTTTTCTGAATTTTTTACCGCGCAAAACTTTTCTAGAATTTTTATGATTAAACATATTTCAAAAAAAAAAAAAAAAAAAAAAAAAAAAAGGACGACCGAGAATCCTAGTCTAGATAAATCGAGTACTTCGATACGAAATCGTCGGGAAAAAGTGCAGTTGGCGACGAAAGCCAAGATTAATTTCTACCAACGCGTTCGGTGAAAACCTTGTCGATACTTGCGGGGATTTCTCTTGTTGCGGAAACGGCAGTGCATCTTCATCTCGCCGATGCATGGCACGCATTAGCAAGTTTTTCGACGATGCGGCGGCGCGATAAATCATAGTCGGGACTCCAGATGAGAGGCGACGGATGAAAAATGATGTTCCGGCAAACGAACGGCGGCGTTACCGTAACCGGAGCAACGTTGAAATCGGCGCGCCGACTTAGTCGCACAAAAGCGAGGCGGAGTGCTGGCTCCCGAATGTCATACGAATCCATTTCCGTTTTCCTGAGATTTTTACTCGTGGCAGCTCTCTCTTATTCAAAAGAATATAATTAATTATCTTGTATTAAAGATACGTCTTTTTAGTTGGACAAATTCTCTGATTATAAAAAAAAATTGATTATCTTTCCGCAAAGAAAAAGATTTCAAAAAGCAGCTTGATATTTGATCGAACTCGACAATCTTTAATCTTTAAGCAGTTTCGGATGTCTGTGGAGTGATTTATACGATCCCGGACGCGATATCTCACACATGTCGCCGAATTGTCGATATAGTAGCCATCAACAGCAGTTGATTGGCAGCAATAGATGTATGGGCTCTAAGCCGCTTGTAGCCTAGCGAGATTTGAATACTACAAAGTTACAGGTAACAATCCGCATCCTGTTCGAAGCACAGTGTTCAATTATCGATGAATTATACGTGACACAATTAGGATATTTCCATATGTGTCTCTCAACTAGCTTATATCTACGTGACATAAAAAATTATATGCCACAAAAGTGGCGCGACTATTTAAACGATATATATGTATATATATACAGATCATATATAAAACTTTATTTAATAATTATTATCTTGTGTGCACTCACTGGTTTGCACAAAAAGCAAAACAAAAGCTGTCGAGAAAATGCATACGCATAGACAATTCAAACTTTGAATGCCGCTTATTGAAACCGTTTCCATTTACTGGGATTAAGTGTATTTTCCGCGATATATTCGTAAAGCGTATAAAGCGGGAAGTCGTGCGCGCGATGAAATCACACCACGTATGCTCTCGGGCTTGCGCGTGCACGTGAGATATCGGGAGTGGAACAAGAAAACCCACTTGGAAAACAGCCTCCGCTGAACTTATCCCATTGCCGCGAAGCATGTCTCTCATGTATTAGTCAACGCTGAAGCACTCGCGTACTTGGGCGGCAAATCGATATATACGAGAGAGTTGGAGAAGTGTATATAAGTATTCAACTCGTTTCACGTCGTTCGATTAAGACCGTTTTTTTTTTTTTTTGTTTCCGTGCACAATATTTTGATATTTTACGATTCGCGCGAATACATGCGAAAATATTCCGGTGAAAAATAATTTCACGTAAAAAGAGCCTGTTGTTTTCGTACGCGGGATTTTTATAAAACGATTATCACGCAACAGTGCATGCAACGCTCTTCTCTATGTAAACTATAAAGGTTCTTACACTATGTGTGTCGCTCTAAAAGCGAGTCTACGTATATAAGATACGTCTATAAAAGCAGATGCTTGTAGTGGAGACATGCACCCGCGCGCGTTAGTCTGGTCTTACCCTACTAACTAGAAATTTAAGATAGACTAAGCTATTCTGAACGAACACGGAACGTGATATCGTTCGAGATTTGAATTTAAGTTTTCGCTAGAGGGATTTTCGAAAGAGAGAACGTGGGAAGGGAGAAGGCAAGTAGAGGTTGTGAAGTTTTAAAAGGGTTTAGGTAAACTTCTGTCTCTCTCTTGCGTTCTCACCCTCTCTCTTTCTCTTTCTACCTGAGTCTTTCCTGAGGAAGTTCCGCCGCCCTCGATTTGCTTCGCGTGGGCTGCATTCTTATTCATAAACGTGAGAAATATTGTAAGAAACTCACGCGTATAACCACGCGTAATGAGAAGAATCGAAAATTTCCATCTTCCCCTTTCAGCACAAGAGAGAATGAACTAACGGGAAATCTTCATTCACGGGTGAAATAAAATATATTCAATTTAGACGTTGAAAACAGATCATACTTTTCTCTCTCTCTCTCTTCTAAATTTATTTTAAAATTTTGGCACTTAAGAAAGTTTTAATTAAAAAAAACAAACGTGTGGCGATTAAAATAGTTTGATTGTCAATCGTATAATTGTATTTTACAATACGTTAAAAAAGAAAAGTGGAATTTTCTTAAGGGATCAGGTGAAATTTATTTTCATGACGTACGCAAGAGGTGAAATAACAAAGACGAAGGAAAGGCAAATGAAATGGATCGGAATAACGAGGAATTATTTATTGGAGATTCCATTGAAAAATCCCATTATCAACGCAAGACTAGTTTTAAAAGAGCGCTTCCTTTAACAAGAACTTTCTGCAATTATTGAGCGTAGAAATTGTCATCTGTAAGAAAGTAAAGTATAGGAATTTTGGTATATAAAGTAGAGATTTTTTTTTTACAGTTTAGTCTATAAATATAAAGAAAGAAAAAAGATTAACGTTAAAATTACAATCGTTTGTTTCACAATTCCGAGCATTTATGTGGATTTGTGTCCTCTTTTGTCTTTCTCTTTCTCTTTTTTTTTATGCATTGCGGTTCGCCATAAATTAAGATTATCCGCTTGACTTAATTTTACGCATTGTATCCAGAACTTAGGACACATTCTTCCGCTACGATTTCATCCTTCCAAGAGAGGATCCGCCTTTTCCACGTTCGCTCACAAACGGACTTAATTCACTGCTCGCTCATGCCGAAATAGGAACTGTCCTTCTGTGTCACGCCTTTTTGTAATTAACTAACATCGACGAGACCCATTTGATGACAGCCTCCGCTTTCATGTAATTCACTTAGATTTTTTTGTTTTTGTGCGCCAAACACGCGAACGCGCGCGAGACTCTTAACTTTCTCTCGTTTAATTTAACTTTTTGTCTTCTATGTGTGTGTGTCTCAAGGCGTAATTTTAATCTCAAATATTTGACAGGTTATTTTTTCACCGTAATTTCACGATTGCGAGCTAATAACAGCAATACAGCTTATACATCGAAACAACAAGTAATCTCGTTAGAAAAAAATCGAGAAAAAACATTTTGTGAACACGTTTTACTTTTTTTTTACTTATTTCCTTATTGCCTGCACGCGCAGCATGAAAGAGAATTAGAGAACGTGCGTTCAAGCTTATCTTCTTTCAAACGAGGCAGACTTGCCCTTGTTTCGTGGGTTTACATACGTTGAATTTTCTTCCCTAACGGCTAAAGCCCGTCCCTTCGTGTTCACTTTCTCCCTTCTCTTTATTAGGTGCAAATTCTGTTCTGAAACTCCGCGCAAGTAATTGCGCGTGAAAAACTTCGTCTTTTCTCTTCCGCGTAAGAAAAGTTTTATCGAAATGCCAGTCAATGAAGTCTGTTTTTATAATCTGAGATTTGTTACAATTGTTTGTTACTGAAAACAAAATCCATCTTCCTATGATTATAATGACGGTACATGTAGATTTCATGATTATAGAAATTTCAAATTTTCTCTCGCTTGCTAAATATTTAAACACGCGCGAGCTTGGATGTTTTCATCCCGGTTGATTTTGAATAGAAAGAAATTTTTCTCGCAAGCATATTCCACATGTTAAAGACTCTCCCTGCTGCATTTGCCGTGTACAAATGCATATACAGAGACGAGCGCGCACAGACACACACACACACACACACATATTCCCGTTTCGACCTATTCCGTGCAGCAACGCATTCAACATGCGAGCTTGGTGAAATGCCTCAGATTAGGCGGGTACTGCTTTTCATGCTAATTCCGTACGATAGAATATGCGTTTCCCGTAAACTCGAATAGTTGATCGGAGGATTTCAACTTTTGTGCGTCGTTTAATTCTTAATAATCCGCATCGCAACAAAACCCCGGGATCGTGTTCGCGTTAATTTTAATTGCGCGTGACAGAAGACGAGTGCGATTTGCGTTATTTCGCTTCAACAAGTAAGAGAGGAAAAATGAAATTTGTTATTAAACTTTCATTTATTTGCGTTGTAACACATAACGCGATATACTCCGACGTTGTAATAATTCACACCAGCAATAAAAAATGTTGATTTTATTAAGCAGAAGTTTATAAAAAAAAAAAAAAGAAACGCATAAACACGGATATGTTACAAATTTAACGGATATAATCGCATACTCGATGTTATCTAAACAGCGCAGCGTTATCTAAACACAATATTCGCATTGTAACAGTATATGTACAGTATAGGGCAGTAAAATCAACAATACATTTTGCGCGCATATATCAAATAATATTATTAAAAGATAATTGCGCAACAAATGTATTACGTAGCTCTACGATATGTGGAACACCACCGTGGTGTGACCAAATTAAATTTCTTCTAAATTTCCGGCGCATTTACACGCCCGTCAATAACCGCAGGCATGCGAGTAACTCGACTCGCAATACTTGACTGCATTCTGAAAAGATGTTTCAGCTACGACAAAGCTGATTGCAGCTATTACCTTGACAAAGGGTGTATGCGGTCGCGTAGTTCCTTTGGGCGAAGTCTACGTGAGGCTGAAAACAATGCGTCTTGCGCGCAGAAGCGCATTCGACAGGGGTTGCCTGACGGCAGAAAGCGCTCCTTGTTAGCAGTGTCATGTTAGAGAAACGGAGAATAATTCACGAACGCATCAACATACGGGTTATCTATTATATTGTGTGTCGCGTATCAAAATTCTCACTCTCTTATTTAATCAACAGATTTAATTACGTGTTGAATAACCGGCGCGATACATTTATTCTAAAGATCAACGTCTTTTAGGAATAATATTTTCCGACTTGATAAATGTGTTTTATTTGCATATTAATGTGTTGCGCGTAAGCGATAATATCTATGAAATTTAAATTCGCTCTCTCCACAACGTCATTAATTTAATTCTCTTTCACATTTGTCACTATTTCTATCTTTTTCTCGTGACACGCGCGTACACATAATCTAGCACGATACAATATCTGTGGAAAGTTTATGCGAAAACGCTTATTCGCGATAGCACGTTCCGCTTAAGGAGGCGAGATGATCGCAGCTATTAGCTCGACCGAGTGCGCGCCTCCCCATCTCACTCGGCTCAGCAACAGCATTTAACAACGAAACGCATCCGATTAGAGTCGTACGTTTTCTCGTTTCAATTTTGCGGACGAACCTGTGTATCGACTCTCTCTCTCTCTCCTTCTCTGTTTCTCTCTCTCTCTCTCTCTCTCTCTTGGTTTCTTCGTGAAACAGTGTAATCGCCCCGCATTGCTGGCATTCGCTGTACCGAAATCCGGCTTCGCTTTCTGTCGTCGTGACTTATCTACTGCGAAACACTCGCCGTTGGACTAAAGCCGCGGTGTACTCGAATGCGTAAGACGTAATGCCGCGCTAATCTTCACACCGGACGACGAGAGTTACAAATTCGATACAGTCGCTTCTGAAGGAAGAAGCGCTCTTCTCTAAATCACGAATCCGCACTAACATTATTTCCAAGCATCGATGCGGTTTGAAAAATATTTTTTAACTGCGTTAAGCGAACGTATATTTTGGATGAGGCTAGCGAGAAAATAATATACGAAACGATGTATTGACGCTGCAGTTTTTTTTTTTTTTTTTTTTTTTTTTTCGGTTTCCGATAAATAACGACGATACGGTGTCTTCAGACATCCAGCGATTTGGGCTAATGCGAGCTTGCATTTCGTACTCCGGCGAACCCGTCGCGTGCTGAAGCACTCGAATCATAAATCTCTTCGGGAGGAAACCCCGTGCCTAATATCTTCCTTACGGTTTTCGGCGTTGAAGGTGCCTCGTGCCTGCCTCCTTTTCCCTCTCCCACTCCCCCCGTTTTCCTCCCCCCGAAAGACTACCGCTTTTAACTCCGATCCCGGGAAAGCTGCGGAAATAATTACCTGTCGACTTTTAGCATACAACACGCCTGAATAAAACATTCGCCCGGATGAAATATCGTCGCTGTTGTTCGCCGCCACTGCTGTTGCCGCGAGCGTTGAGTTTAGTCTGGCCCTGCGTGTTACCCTTGTTCCTTCTACTTTTCATTCCGCTGAATACACGATTAAAATTGAAATTTGATTCGCTTAGCTGGCGTAGCGAATAAGAGCGTTTTACGAAATATGATAGCTGAATAAACCGAAGCTTCTGACGCAGCTCCACTATAACATCAGTCCTACTTACGGGAACTGTCACGCTAATGAGATTTTTAATTAAAAAGAACACGTCAAGCCAAGAGTCCGAAAATATCTGAAATATGCACGCGCGCGCGTATCGGATAGATATATTACACCATCAAACGGACAGAATCCCGTGATTCTAATTAAAATCATGAGATGAGATATTTTCTGCTCTGATAAATTACAATATATATATAATCTTCAAAATATTAATACGCGCTTCATAAATGTAAATTTTAATAGTCGACTTTGCGATTATTAAAATTTACATTTGTTCCGATTTGACAAAATGTTCTCAAAGCTCGGTTTGTACGACTGACAAAAGTTCTGTCGTAATTTAGTCGATCGGGATCGTGCGCAGTAAGGAATACATACGGGACATGTGTCACCACAGGCAAGAAATTTCTGCAGTATGCACATGTGTCTGTCGCGGACACTGGTGCCTCGCGCAATAATGGAGAAACGATTCCGTGCCCGCCTATCCTCACCTGCATCTGGCATCGCGATCGTGTCTTTTCTGGGAAGAGGTCGCTCGTCATGTTAACGCTCCCATTACGACAGAATAATTTATTACAAAGCAGAAAATTATCTCGAGAGCTAGTATCAAAACATATATATATTTATGTTTTTAAACTTTAAAGTGACACTAAAGAAGAGAGAAAACAATAGAGAAAAAGTCCAAGTTTTCGTTACGTTATTTAATTAAAATTCAAGAATTAGATTAAAGAACAAAGAAGCGCGCGTCTCCCTCTGCAGTTTTTTGTATATTTGCAAGAAGATAACGCGCTCTGGAATAGATATCTGTACTTATGCTGCTTCTGACACTTTTAAGCATATAAAAGCAAGTCACTTTGGCCGAAATCTTTTGTACGTAGACGTTATATACGTTTTGCGAGATACGACGAATCCTTTCAACGATATTTCGGCCGATTCATCGTGCACCGAAAGCAGGGAGAGAGAGCTCCCGGAAACGATCCATCTTACGAAGCTTGACGGAGATCTTTCCAAACTGGATGTCGCGCGCACGAAAAGCGATGTAATCCGAAGAGAGTGCGATATATAAACAAAGGAAACCGCGTCGTTCATATAATACGTAGCGGAAAATGAACTCAACCGCATTTCGGAAATTTTGCGACGATGACATTTTATTTTGCGCGCACGATGTGCCCGCGAATGCAACGTAAATGAGAAAAAAAGCGCACTTTCTTTTCACACACAAGATCACGAAACTTCGCGCGAAACGTGTGCAATCTATCAAATTATCGAGCGGTCTCGGGACTCCCTTTGTTTCAATAAAAGGCGGTGATTTTTCATGCGCGCTAAGCTCTTGTCGCGGTGAGATTTAGAAAATTAAACTCCGAATACGAATTTCGAGATCGATCGTGTCGCATAGGAATGCTCCTCCGCTCGTTTGTAACACGAATCTATTCCGAGCTTTTCCCTCGAAGAAGATCAAAGCCGCGAAGATGCTCGAACGATGAATATCAATCGCGAGTCACTCGCTGTAGATTGATCGAGCACTCGTGCGAGCACGATATTGTCTAATACCTTCGGTGTAAAGCCTTCTTGTTCGGCGCTGAAACCGCGGAATCGAAATTGAGAACGGGAAATTGAAACGAGGTTGCTTGATTGCTTCTCGAGAAACATATCGTTTTCGACTGTTTTATTGAATCTTTAATTCTTGCGAGGTCGCCTTGTGAATCTTTATTGTTCTCGCCAATTAATGAAATATTTGTCCACTGAAATGAGATTGCTTCCGTCCATCGGTCTAGGTGCCAATCTTAAATCGTAAAAAAAACCGAGAAAACTTCCGACGATGGAAACGGACCGGAAGCCCATTAACGGTTGCCACGGAGCGATCCGTCTTAAGGAGTGACTGCTCCATGGAAGCCGAGCGAAGGTGCAATTCAATGTCAAAAAAAAAAAAGACGGAAAAGAAGTGAGAGAAGAGAGAATAAAACAGAATATATATCTAAAAAAAAAAAAAAAACAAACAAACAAATTTATACGCCGGATGTGCACTTCCTTCGCCTTGACACAAGACCGTATTCGAATCGGTTCGTCATCTTGTCAAGTGCCGTTTGACGATTTTACTTGTCGCGCGAGAATCGATAATATCGCGGATTATTGATGCGCACCGCACCGTATTTATCATCGCATGTGGAGTAAACATATCAATTTTTCGAATGTGTTCGAAGAATAGAGTTTATGAGAGAAGTGAGAAGTGTTATTTTTGTTCTCACACGTAAACATGCATACAATGTATACGTACATGTATATAGTAACACGCAATCAAAGAAATATTGGAAATAGTCTAAGTACTTAATTCGCAGAATGCGTCGATAGAAAAGAATCGTTGTGTCGCATAAGAGGGTAATAAAATAAAATAATAATAAAATAATCTTTTTAACGCAACATACAGACAGATAATTAACCTGGAGTGCAAAAGATTTCGTTCAAAGGGCCGTTGATTACATTCATTTATATTCCCGGATGCAGTTACGATAACTCAGTCCGTCCGATACTCCGAGATGTTGCTGCAAATCCGACCTCGTCTCGCTAATTACATTACTGCCGTTGCCAGTCTGTTTGCGTCGAACAAGCGACGAGAATCATTTCAGCCTGCGTGACGGCGCGATATGCAGCGGATGATGCATTGAGTAATCTTGATCAGTTTCATCAAGTCCTGATAGAGCCATAATGTAATTCTGCCAAGATTAACCCGTTTCGCGATTATTCCGTGCGCTTATATCATCGACTGTCTATATTCGCCACTTGATCTGAAAACATGTAACTTGTCCGAGGCTCTCTCTCGATATATAATTGCATCGAGATTTCGAGCACGAATAAAAAGAACTTCCCGTACGGTTAGCGATGAAATGACCGACAAATGAAATTGTAACGTTTTTGGGACTATTTTGTTTTATTTTCAAAAGATAAAAGAGATGTTTTAACAAAAACATTCAAGAACTTTAATCACATTTGAGTAATTTTTTAAAATAATTTTTCGAGAAACAACTGTAAAAAACAATACGTTATTACGCGTATTGTTTTTTTTGCAGTATTTGAATTTGAAAACAGCTATTGAATCGAGTAATAAGTTTTGGAAAAGAGATCAAGTAAGTTCAGTTATTCGCAAATGCGATAACGATGGGTTTTTGTTTTTCCCAATATCTCACGTCATTCGTACGAAACATTATTTTACGTTCCACAAACTCGTTTCAGTATTATTGCGCTCTTACGTGCAAGCGCCAGACGAGCACATGCCCGGCGTGTGCAAGAACCAATATTTGTTCGAAATAAAAGCTACCATTACGTACAGAGCGTAATTGGTAGCCGATAACGAGACACGAAGGGGGAAAGTACAGGAAAATAATAGATCCGAGATTCAGGAAAAATTGTCGCATTAATCATCGACGCCGCGGTGTCGAGTTCTCGGGTACTTAAGCATTATCGAGCTGAGTAATCTAGTTTCACCGATTAATTAAGTGGTGTCGAATGAAGCCGTCAAATTCACAGTGACGCATTTTCACCGACGCGAGTATTACGCGCCCGTTATATCTCCAACTGTAACGTAGCAGTAGATGGTAAACACATATTTTATCACGTCATTTTTCACGTATTCGAGAATCGATCGCAAAACTTGCGTAAAATTAATTTTTTCTTAAATCGCTATTTTGAGTTTTATTACGAAACCTACAAGCGTTTCCTCGCAAATCGGGACGAGGGATTTGCTGATACGCGTACACCATCCACGCCCCCGTGGCGCGCGGACTGCATCGGATCAATTTGGTGCAATAAGCTCCGAAACAAGGTTTTATTGAAGCAAGCCAATTGCAGGTTTCCGGCCAATTCTTTGGCTCTTATATTTCACGTTCACCTGCGACATTTCACGACGCGATACTTACTTTGTCCAATCATTTCCTTCAATCGGAAGTGATTTCTCTCTTTTGTACGTGGCTACATGTATACATGTGTCCATTAATTTTTTCGAGGTCGAAACTATTTATAAAATCTCTATCTGAGTCGAACTGAAAAATAAAAATTTATCAATAGGTGGAAATGATTGAAACAAGATTTTGAAAGCGCGGCACCGAAATTTCGCACCGGTTCCAACTGTGTGAGGACGACTTCGTGAGAATTCTGTTCTGATAATATCGAAACGATCATCTCTTGATATTTTATGTGTCAAAAAATTTGATAACATTATTGCGAATTTTTTTTCTGTGCCGAGAAAAAAAATCAGATTTTTTCTTAGCCCTCGCCATTATCATCTTTTTTTTTAAAAAGCTACTATTTTGCGAGTCTTACGCGTGGTACGTAGACTGCCGCGGGACTGTTGGCGGAACGCACATGTATTCGTGTAAATTTGATATCAGATTCGCTCGTGGAGGTAAGATTTATGAGCGCTGCGAGACCGTTTTGTTAGCGACGTAGTTAGGACCGTCGCGGCGTCCAGCCGTACAAATGATAATTAATGAAGACTTCAGGAGACTCGCGTGTGTGTGCGCGCCTGTACGTGTGTTGAGAGAATGAATGCGGTCGTCGTTCAAGCGGGAAACGAGACGCGATGTATAGACTTCCGGAATCCATACAAGTATTTATGCGGTCGAGTCTTTTGAATGCGTGGTTTGTTCCGCTAAAACGCCAGACCTTTTGGTTGTACTGTCTGGCTTCCGTTCTTAGACTATATATATATGTATTGTACGTGTAGATAAGACATTTGTCTTTTAAGTTTTATTATAGTAGAATCTAAACTACAAAACAAAATAAAAAAGAACGACGAGGTATTGTATCTAAACTGTTTGGTCTTGGAAAGTTTTTGTTTTGTAATTTTATATACGAGGGTGTTGCACGTGACTTTAATAGAAATTCAATTTATCGACGAGAAATTGACGTAATAATATAAAATCAATTAAATGTAAAAAAAATTAATTTAGTGTCAAAATAATATTAACTCTTGTTAATGAATGTAAAGAGTTAATGAAAAGAGATGGTTGATAAGTTTGACATTTGTTCATCTGAAGAATGAAACTTGTCAACAATGTGATATCACTGGTTTACGCGTCATTTCGGACTTACTTATCAATCGTCTCACATATAATAATTAATAGATATTTTGCAAAGTCTCTTTTGCAAAATTTTGCTCTCGAAAAGGTAATAGCATAGTTATGACGTCGGTAATGAATAAACAGCTTTATTCGAAGTTAAGACACGTGCATTCTACTTGTTAGACAGACACGCGACACGTTATTTTGACAGTGTGGCGCGCGCGCGCGCGCGTTATATCCACAAACTTCTCGATAACTGTAACACGTAGATCGAAAAGCTAAGCCCCTCTCCGCCGTCATTTTCCGCCGAAACCGCACCAACTCGTTCATCGTGAAAATCGTCGTTCCCGCGTACCGAAACTTGTAATTGCAGGAACACTTGAAGCACGGGCACAGTCATTATAGTCTGCAGCGCGCACGTTGTGCGCGACTTAATGTCCGCGCGTGTTCACACATACACACACACATACACATACACACACACGCTCTCATTGGTGCGTCATTAATTCAAGAGGATATGTATGCAAAACATGAATCTTGTGAAGAGCGCATGACGCGTCAAATCTACCTCTTTCCCGCACGTTTTCCGGTAGCTCGAGAGAGAAAGAGAACTTCATTAATTATTTTTAACTGCTCCCGGTGTTCGTTGTCGTATAAAGTAATATTTAATTCACCGCATAACTTGTAGCAATATAGAACGCATATTATGGAAAGATTAAACATCGTTGAGAGAAAAATGTCCTTTTCATATTTTACCTCTAATAATCACGAGTTTCGCATTTCTCTTCGAAAATCGTAAAAAAGTTTCAAGTGAACGTCCGTCACGTATATATATTACTTCTTGAAATTTATATTTCATAACGAACATTTATGCGTGTTTGCGTACAGGTTTAGAATGTCGTAAAAGAACAAAAAAAAAGAGAAAACGTTTAATAGAAAATCTCTTTAACAATTTCTCAGAGATATTATTTCTGTTCCGACTTTTTTACACACAGCAACTACGGTATATTTTGTACTATCGATTTGAAAAATACACCGAATGAATACCGATGCAAAAAAAAAAAAAAAAAATTAGTCAATACGAGAAGTTATTCATAAGAAAGGAAGTCTTAAGATGTAAAGTCTGTTCGACAGGAGAAAATCTAAAAATATATAAGAATGAGTGAAAGTGCGCAGAAGGAGAGCGAGAGAAGTGTTGAAAACATTTCAATGTGCATTTCAAGTATCCTCGAAAATGGCTTGCTTGGCAAGTGAAAGGTAGGTTTGTCGAAGAGAACAATCTTTGGCCGTTCGTACAACAACAAAGGAAGCGCAAAAAAGTGCTCTTCGAAGTAATTCACGAACTTCGTTCAAGTGAGTTTTGTTGAAAATTAACATTAATCTCGTAGCGTGCAAAACAGCGCGCGACATAATACACGTGTATATTTTGACATAATGCACATGTACATTTCGACATATCACGTTTACAGGAAAATTCTAACCGGGATGTGTTTACACCACTTTGTTTAATTGGTCGTAAATACATGTACATTTTAAATGCAATACAGTATTATCGGCTTGCATACGTCCCGAGTTCTTAATGCGCATATACATAGAGAAAATCGTTATTGCATGCGCTACCATTTTGCCGGGCGATCGTTTTAACTCTCCGAAAGGAGAGAGAAAGAAAGAGACAGGGAATCGCGCGACATCCGCTCTTTTAATTTTTTCGAGAATCGAAATCTCTGCTGCGTGAGCGCATTTAGAAGCCCTCGATTTATAGGAGAAGACAGGAGAGGCTATGCATCCAACTAAAATCTGCTGACTCGTCGTAAATAACGCTATCGGAGAATAAGGCTCTCTCTCTCTCTCTCTCCGATTACCTTTTTCGTCGTAAAGCAAACCGCGCGAGTTCGCGCGCGATGGGGGTAACAACGTCATCATCTTTTTTTTTTTATTATTATTGCGCGCAAAACGCCACAAAGTTTTTTCTAACAATTTTCCGGGAATCGTACTTCTAATTTGTTACGCACGCGCAAAATAACGTTGCGCGTATAGAGCAAACATGGCATTTTATTTAACGCGGCGCTTTACAAGCGTGCGCAACAACCCTTTTAACATTCACTTCGCCAAACAAGTGCGTTACGCACAGTGCGTACGCGTTTGTGTTGTGTTTTTCGAAACGTAAAAACCTTTCGGCGCGCGCATTATATATACAAAATGAATCGCGAGGCGCGCGTTTCGCACTTCACGCGTGTCGTGTCGTGCGAAGCGAAAACACGCGCTTCTAGCTACACGTGTATCGTCTGGGATAAATTATTTAATTACGCCACGCGCGGCGGTTATCATAAATTCAGCGCGCTCCTATCGCGCGCTTTACGCGTCATCCGGGCCGGCATAATGGCGGACTCGCGGCAGTAAACGTCTTTATCTTGGCTCCGAGTCTGCTCGACATCCACCATCAATGATAAACTGTTATGGCTAAAAGCTTGATGAAGGTACGCGCAACGGGATAGTAATCTACATTTTAAATTATTCATTTATTTTCGGAACACACACACTCGGTTCGGAGTAGACGAGAATAAATAGGAACGATTTAAACAGCGTGATTACTTGAACAAAGTGCAACAAAGTTTATTTTACATTTCAATATTTCAAGAGATTACAAGTTATAATACGAAAATATGTAATAGTTGCTTCTAAAACGTTGTGCGTAAAGTGTTGACGATATCGAGTGTTGACGAAGTTAACGAGAAAGGATTTGAAAAATTATGTGTTTTTTTTTTTTTATGTGATTAATAAGCGCGCACACGTGCATTATTTATTTTCGCGCAACAATACGTTACCTAACGGATACGTTAGGAAGATGTAAAATATTACCGGGTTAAAGGTTAATATCCCTATTTCCATCTTCCGGCACGAACAGCGTGAACGTTGTCCGCCGTCACCTTTGTCATCCTTATCGCTCCCGGCGCGAAAGCTTCCCTTATCATTGATGTCGCACACAATTAATTAAATCGAACGTCCTTTTCGTCCGAGTTGCTTCTATTTCATTCTTTTATCTTAATCAGCGTCATTGTGATTGGACGCGATATTAGCAATCGATAAGGAATGCCGACACACAAAGGATCTGCGACTGTTTTTTCGCACATTTGCCCCGCCGACGCAGCGGGTAACAACTCGGCCGTGTTTTCTTGTCACCGGATGTCATTAATTAAGTCGCCCGTTTATCCGTCGCGGAAGCAAGATGGATTGATGATACTTTGTCCGTAAATCCTGGACGTGCGGTCTTGTATCGAGTGGCTTCGTCATAAATTTAACACGGAACTGTTCGAGAATTCGAGAAACGCTGTGAGCGCTAAAGATTAATGATCAATGGGAGGACTCCCGCGGTGACACAGTCCCTCCCCCTTTCCCCCGAGTCCTTATTACTCCGCGATCACAGTTCGAGTTGATCTAATCTTTGTGTTCTTAAATTATACTCCCTTGAAGAAATATCATCGCTTTATCGTCACGGTGACGCTTCGGAAAATTATTTAAATTACCGCGCGTCTCTCTTTTTCTCTTTCTCTCTTTGTCTCTAACTTATCTGTCTTCTCTATCTTCCCAAAGTGGATAACTTGCCATCTCACAAATTTGATTGTCACAGAATGATAACAAAACACAGATGGGGTCGTTCACTCTTTATTATCTTTGTCGCTTCTTTTCGAGGTTCGAACTCGTGAATAATTTTCCATTTATATACTGGATATTTGTAGAAAATTACGTAGAATTAAATTTAAATTATCTCTTGTTTATTTTATACAGTCTTTTTAAAGAGAAGAATCTTTAAAAGCAAATTATATATATACATATACATATATGCGAATACACATACATACATACACATTAAACATCGTTTTTTAATGCATTTAATTTTATTCGAAGTTAAAATTATTCTAAGTGCGAGAAAAAACGTCTTTTTTTTATATAAAATTGAAGAGATTTGTAAATAATGCGTTTCATCATTGAATGTAATAAATATGCGTAAGACTGCGGTCTAGCTTTACTAATTCGCACATCTCGGAGGTTTACGTATGTGTGTAAGATGTATGTGACATGTATAATAGAGAGAGAAGTGGAAGATTTGAAGTCTAGGGTAATCAGTATTGTGTCGAGAATATAGCAGATTGTGCTGTAGTGCTCCTTTCGCGAGAATTGAATCTATTTCCGGTCTAATTCTCCCTTCGCTCTCTCTCTCTCTCTCTCTCTTTCTCTCTTTGTCTCCTATTCCCAGGAATGCATCGCGAAATTAACGTATTCGTATGCGCACTCCTTCACCGCCGTTACTGATTCGCGTTCCCCCGCGGGGCTAATTTATCATACCGCGCTTGCACAATCGCGATCAATAAAACACACCGATAAAGAGCCGGCGGTGCAGCGGGCAGCGCCACGTTTTCTTCACGTCGCTTATCGTGTTTCGTGCTCGTTCGGCATTATGCAGACGCGCGCTCTCATTTTGCACCCGAATAAAATTAATGCCTGCGCGTCGCTCGGCCAGTAAGTCGTAAATATCATTTTCTCTTCTCGCTTCTCGCGCGCGCGCCCGCGCGCAACACGGAGAAATTGCAAGAGACTCTGATCCATTAGAAGCCATAAAATGTTTTTCCGTCCGCGCGCTCCACCTTTCCACCATCGAGTTACATTATGTCGGAATTAAATGTCCCGCCGCGATGTACTTATTTTAATAATTACGTTGCCTGGTGTGTATGTGAAAAGTTGCAGGAGTGTTCGAAAGTAATTGCAACACGGGCATAGATACGGCCGGAGTAATTTTATTAGATATTCCCTTAACGCTCTTCTGTTTCTTTAAAAACTTGAGACTTTAATCGGATTCCCACTCTCTTATCTTCTACCGTGTACAGAAATCTTAATGTTTAGCATAAACTTCTGCTTTGAAAAAAAAAAAAAAATGAACAAAATGTCGTCGTACATACATCGCGTATTCATCGCTTGGCGATACGTATCTGTTTCATATTTATCGAAATTTTTAGCATAATAGTGGACTCTGTAATTGCGGAATCTGCGAACTCTCGGAATATCAAGATAGGTCAAAGTCTTCTTTTATAGTCTCAAAGTTTACACTGAGGAAAGGAAGGACAATAGACCTTTTAATGGATTAAAGTTTGCAGAGAGTTACATCACTCTGTAGGATACAAATGACGCATTCTTCCCCCTTTTGAAACGCGGTTTTCAAATTCATTTCTCGGATGAGAAGGAAGGTGGGAACGGAGAGAAGGAAAGAAAAGAGAAACTCTCGCCAAGATAGTATCATAGCGCTACGTGCGTTGCCGGGGGTCTTGTAATTATTCTTATCCCTTTTATTCCCACCTCGCGCACGCGACGAAAAAGACACACGACGCACACAACTTTTCGCGATATCGTTTTGCGAAACCGAAATAATTTGCATTTATTTTTCCGTCGCGTTCCTCATCACTCTTCCACGTGACGTTAATCTTTCTTTTTCTAACATCGTCCGGATTAATAAATGTCATCGATGAAAATTAGTTCTTTACTTCGCTCATAATTCTTATCGCGCTTTCAATTGCGCCGGTATATCTTTATCGCGTTCGACATATTATTCAGTTCGACTTCCTTCCGCGGAATCTGAAAATAATTAATTCGCGTGTCGCGTCCCGCTACGCTTGACACGACCACAGGTAAGGACGGGGGCTAATTCTTCGGCGATATTAATATCCACTTTTAATTAAAATTTTCTTGAAAAGCGCGTGCGAGGCGGCAGACTTTTTTTTTTCTATCAGCGACATTTTACAACGGCCGAGTGTTACGAGGATTTTGCGGCAAATTTGAAATGCGTCATTTAGGGGAGTGGCTATTATGTGAGGCTGGCAAAAACGGTTACCTCGTAACATTTGCATTATAACCGGCAGAATGACGTTGTTACGTTTAGTACGGGCGTCGCTGCATTAAGCATCGTGCGCAGAATGCAGTGACATTGAACATTATTTCACATATATGATTTCTGTCTGCATTATTAACTTTACTGCCGGTAAATGCGTGCGACCTCGCGCGAGGATAAGTAATTTTTTTCAAGTACAAAAGATGAAGCTTTCTAAAACTTGAAAAATTATTTTATTTACGTTCATTATTTTCTTTACGTTTATAAATATCTCGGATTATTATTTTAAAAGCGTATATTTCGACGAACTTCAACGGGAGGAAAGAGGAAAAGAAAAAGAAAGAAAAACAAAGGGAAGAAAAACATGTCTAAGAACAAATTTAGTCATTAATAATATTTTCTTCTTGCTGCGCTCTTCTTTTCTCCATCATCTTTATCAAATGTTCGATACCACCGCGGGTTCAAGAAATTCAATTCATCACATCAAAATAGGGAAGAGGGAGGGGCACCAGTTCAGTGGATAACTTATGGCAACAATCAACTCAATTTCTTGAACGTTGAGAGATTACGATTGTTTTTCTGAGCGTGTCTTCAATTACGGTCACGTAGAAGAGCACTTGTTTTTCGGCGTGTTTTTCGTTTTTCCTTTTCGGTCTCATGACAAGGAGCGAACGTTGAAATTGGCCATTCCGCGCGCTACGCTTCCGCGATCCGTTCCATTTTCATTTTCTGATATTACCGTCGGCGGTTTATACGTCTGCGAGGCCAGGCTGGACCCGTGACTGCTCCTATGCATCTTAATGCGGCCCTTCTTTTCTACAATGTGAAGATCTATACAAATCCGCTTTAGATCTCGGAGGAAGGATTTCTTATTTCCTCAGAAACACACACACACATACACACACACACACACACTCTCTCTCTCTTTCTTACAGTGACAGGTAATCGACCGACGACTTACGTGTTCCGCCTTCGGAATTAATGCGCGCAGCTCAAGATTTTTCACCGTGGTCGCCGGAATATTCGGTATGACAAACGCACATGTGCTGATACAAATCCCGAAATCCCATACACGCAACAGAAACATCTACATAAAAATTAACATTGTCACCTGGATGATGTTTCACGTTTTTCATTTCATTTCATTTTATTTTTATCAGCGCGCTATTGTATAGCGAAGGTGTGTGTGCGTGTGTGCGTGTATATAAACACGTAAAGCGAGAATATGAGTAAATGAAACACTATGTGTTACGGCGACCTACATAAATTCACTTACACTCTAAGGAAACGTTCTCTTTGTTCCACGGCACGTCTTCCTTGTTCTGTGTGAGCATTCGCAACTTCTCATTCTCTTACGTATCTCCCGACACGTTTGCTTCTTCTTTAGTCTTCTGTGTCTTGTAATCATTCTACAGGCTCATTTCCCTCGCGTAATATAATATGAAAAGAAAGTTTGTTTTCAGCTAGTTTGCAGTCAACAATGCTTTGCAGTTGATGCTGCTTTTTGCTGCGCTTTCGTACCGAGACACAGAAGTGTCGTCTCGTGATTTAATTCATCCAAACCGAGTCTTCACATTGTCGAGATGTTTTTTAAATCGTAACCTCTCTATGTGACAAGTAGTCAATTAGAGAAGAACAGCATAACATACATTATTAAAAACATATCGGTGTTGTCCAGATGAAAACTGATTGAAAAGCTGTGAGAAATAAAGCATAAATTATAATCTATGATCGGCTGTAGCAAAAAGCCTGACGGTTGCCGCAAATTACTTCTGGTCGATTAAAATCGCTCACGTGAATAGCCGCTTTCAACGTGTCGTATATTAACATAAATTTTTCTCTAACAGCAAAAACGTTGAGGCGAGACGAGAGAGAGAGAGAGAGAGAGAGAGAGAGAGAGAGAGAGAGAGAGAGAGAGAGACAGGTCTTATGTAAAACACGGGGTTGTGTATACACTGGGGTTCGTATCAAACTGCAGTTTTCCTCCGCGTATACGCGCGCGACATTCGATCCCGGAAATAAAACGACCGACGACGCTGAAAGACGGAGACGTACTTGTAATACGAAGAACAAATAGACCGGTGTTTCCTTAGGCGCACAGCAAACGGAGCACAATGTTCGCGATCGGCGAGCACACTAGATTTGATGTCCGTTGAAAAGGAAATGAGGTACTGCTACTGTCAGTTTTCCGCGCGGAAAAAAGATCATACATATATTTTATATTAAAAAAAATTTATATAGAGAGTATATTATCTATATATTTACGAAACAAACTCGATATCCGGAACGTTTTTATAATCCCTTTTTTTTTTCCCGTAATTATTCGCGGAACTCTTGAAATGTGGAGGAACAAATTTCTCCAATCGTAAATTCATTCTGCAAGTAGCGGTTGAAAGAAATACCCTTCTTGAAAATATTTACCTCTCCTGCACCATCCTTATATACGTGTCTCTCGTTCGCGGTGTAAGTTCTCGACTTTCAGGGACTGATTCGGTTGACCGACCTTTGCTCGACCTTTTTTCGCCGAGTTCCCGAAGATTTCCTGCTCTTCGCACTCTTCTCCTCTTTTCTTTCTTTTTATTATTGGCGTCTAGTCCTTTCGCGCACCGTGCCGTTTTACGAGTCGGTAAATAATTTATGAACCACGTTCTTCGCTTCGATTTCACGGCACGACGCACGGGAAGAAAAATTTGATCTAACCTGCTGTCGCGAGTCCTTTCCTTCGACGAGATGCGCGTCACTTTCAAATGATTGTCCACTTCTCTTTCGCAGAAAAATCAGAGGACTTTGAATTATTACCATCACTTTGTGGAAATTTTGAGCAAAAGACTATTTGAAATGCGAAAGAAGACAAACGAGTATAAAAACGTAAAAAGATCTTTGATAAAACAATGTTCTACATTAGCGATTTTATTAGATACAATTTGAGGTACATTTCAATCTTCTAAAATATTATTTATACTTTCGTATGTTTTTTTCACGTTAAATTGCGTCTATTATTCATCTATTTAATTCGATAAAGTGTGCTAATTTGGCTTTGTCCTACTTGCCACAATTGATACTGATAGTTGTGCATTTTTTATTAGTTTTAATTTTTGACGAACGAGTCTATTGGATATCAGTATTAGAGATCAAGTGAGTGAGTGTTCATTCTTTTAACATCGACGTTAAATTTCACGAAGTACTTATTTATCGCGCCGACATTCTTGCAGTGACATTCGTCGTCAGATTGTTCATTCATATTGCCGATCACGTTAATCTCAGTCGATCTGCAATCTCTTTATAATTTTCGCAAACGCGATTAAGGCATTGTCGTGCAATGGAAATGTCATCACCGAGTCAATGCAATGAACCACAACTACTTCTGGCTCCTGCTGCTGCTGCTGCTGCTGCTTTGTGCCGAGTTTGAGGGCGCACCTAATGGCGTTTGTACGTGAGCTGAGAAAATCCATTAGGCGCGTTATTGAAAACGTCGGAAACTGCTTCCGCTTTCAGTTCTCTTTCTCTCTCTCTCTCTTTCTGTCTTTCTCTCTCTCTTCTCGTTCCTTTAGTTTAATCTTTATCTTTTCCTCGGTTTTCTCTCGAATTGCACATGTGCGAGCTAAACTTCGAATCTTAATCTGAAGTGAGTTATATATATATATAAGCGAACGCTTATATTTTTTTAATCAGTTTTTTAAAAATAACAATTTGATTTGACACGTCAATCAGGAACTTTGGAATCGTCGCGGGTGCAGTAGAACTATGATTGTAGAACTCGCAATCTTTTCAAAGTGCGGCGCCAACATCACACCAGCGAACACTCGCTATGTGTAGTGTTATCCGATGACCGAGAGCAACGAGGCACGAGAGGCACTTACACGCTCGCGTTGCGCGGAAATCACGGACATCTTTCTGTAAGACGTGTCCTCTTCGACCGAGTTATTCTCGCGGCTTGTGTCAAAAAAAAAAAAAAAAAAAAAAAAAAAAAAAAAAAAAAAAAAAAAAAAAAAAAAAAAAAAAAAAAAAAAAAAAAAAAAAAAACGTAAAGTTTTATTTATTTTCTTTCTTTATTTTTTTGAAAAACTATGTAAGTAAGTTGACAGCGCCGGCGGATTGGGTGAAAAAGTTGTCTGAAACTGTATAAGTGAACATGAAGGTTTATAATCTATGCTGTTTGTGCCCGCTTTGAAAGAACATCAAAAAAGAGGGGAAAACCATAACGCGGCGAAACTCCTTATGGCGGACGCGGTTTAGCACGGTTAAGTGTGCTCTTTCTAAGGAGGCCGCCGGCGTGAGAAGTAGCTACTCTTCGCGCAAGTTGCGGAGCTAAGTTTATAGTTGAACGTTGTGATGCAGAGAGAGTTTCGAAGAGAGAGAGAGAGAGAGAGTATATATATATATTCGAGACAAGAGTCCGGAGAGAAGTGCGCCGCCGTTTCGGTAAAGTCTGCATGAAACACACCATACTGCCGCGAGACTTGTATACATATATACGTGCATATACATGTATGCAGCTTTACGACGCCTTAGAGTACGCGTTTAACGCGAGTTAAAGCTAGATTATCCTATAAAGAATTACGTATATATACGTACATAAGCTGTTAAAGCGCTCTCTTTTGTTACCACACGCAAGACATGTCTTTGTTCTATTAATTAGACTTTTTGTTTGATTTTCCGATCAGTAATGAGTGAATCTATTAATATACATATCCAGTAATTATCTATCACTTTAACTGATAATTACGGTAAATATTCCGCTAGTAAAATAAAACGCTCATAAATAATATTACGTGTATATATAACATAATATAATCGGAATAATCGCACTCGAAGGGCTCGCAAAAATCGATGGGGATTTGTTGGATTCGGCGGACTCATCGATGAAATCTGGCAGCCCAAAGCTGCGAGAGAAAGAGACCGGTCAAAGACGGAATGCGGTCTTGCCGTAAGAGGGACTTTGTAAGCGATCGGCCAATCGATTCTCTTGCAAGCTTACGCAATGCTCCTTTCAAACTGCTCGCGCACTGACCACACATAGTGAATTTTAAACCACATAATTTAACGCCTGTAGGCGTTGTTGCCTCTGCGCGTGTAGATTTATTAGAATCGTTTTAACACTTTACTAGAATCGGTAATTAGAAACAAAAATAAAATCGATATATCGATACGCGATATATATCGATATGCGAGATATATCGATATGCGATATATATCGAAATGCGATATTATGATGTTTGCATAGACAAATCTTATTCCTGCTCAAAACGCTACTTAGTATAGTAGTACTACGTACTATTGCAAAAAAAATATTTTGTATCGACGCGATGGAAGAGAACAATACCGCATAGTTTTATTTGCAACTGCGTTGGAAGAGATTGTTTCTTTGCATGCGCGAATAAAACGCAAGTTTTGCACAAACATTTATAAAACTAAAAAAAACACACTCGTACTAACGTGAAACGTGGCGCCGCACGGCAAAAGAAGGCGGAAATCAAAACGCCATTCAGTAGAGTCATTCTCTACCACGGAACGTTCTTTCAAGTCTCTCTCTTTCATCTGTCTAGGATTTTTCTCTTTAATCACGAAAAAGACGACGGCAAAGCTCCGACATAATAATCGCCGCCTACGAGTTCGAGTTTTTCTCATTCTTCAGACGAGAAAGAGAGGTTCGCGAAATGCGCTTTTCTTTCGCGCTTGACGCGCGTTGTCGCTACTTTCGCGCCTTCGTTGGCGATTTAATTCTGTTGTTGTCAAATGTCGTTTAACAAATTTCCCAAAATTTTGGCACGGCTTGTGTACATACAATATAATAATGGCGCGGTGCATATGACGGACGTTAAATATATTATAGTTCGATAATTCAGAAACTAGAGATTAACACGCGTTAACTCGCCAACGCCGAAGTCATCGCGAACAAACGACTTTGTTTCAAGAGTTTTACTACGCCGCGCGATAATTCCTGCGTGGCGCGGTTAAACGCCATTAACATATTTTATCACCCGTTAATGTTGCATTATTATCGCGTATCTCGAGTTACATTTCGAATATATATATATATAGAGAAAGAGAGAAAGCTCCAAGCATCTCAGCAAATATATATCTAAATTTCTAACGGTCCGTGGCACATGTCAGTACGTTCAAGATGCCGCATTTCCATCGCGATGTGTTGCGAAATCGCGTTGTGTAAAATTGAGGCCCGGTAATTCCAGTGTACACGGGAACTGTGTATGTGTGTGTACATAAGCCATGCATTTGCTTCTCGCTATACACGAGGTATCGTTCCTTTACACGTTAATTGTGCAAATTCAGTAGCAAGTACATATACCGCGTGCCAGATCTACAATGCCGCGAGCATATAATTACAACCGTAAACGAACGCAGACGTGTTGTGTAGAGACAACATCAAGAAATCTTCTTCGCGCGTCATACTTTTTTTTTCGAGCGATATTACAGTTTGTTTCATTTTTCTCGCGACGATAGAACGCGAGAGACAAAAAAAAAAAAAAAAAACGTTAAAGGATTATCTCTGGCTGACGTCACGGTACTGACACCTCCGATTCAGCGCACGCGCTGACTAAATTATGCACTAATTACTCAACGTGCGCATACCTGTGTCGCTCATCGATCTTCGCAGTGCGGACCGATTGCGTCGCAAAGTTTACGCCGTTAAAATTACATTACGTGTGATACACGCGTTACACGTATAACACGCACCGCGGTGGAAATTTTAGTAGCTTTGCGTTTTCCTCGCTTCCCGCTGATCGCAAACCACACGCAGATTGATTTTGTCACGAAAAGCGTTACGTTTCGTCTCGAATATATGCAAGAATGTAATATTCTTATGAAAATTTTCTGTCACAAAACAAAATTCAAACGTCGCATTTTTACAATCTGGCACTTGTCAAAAACTTAATTATTACCGGAAATGTTTTATACCCGCAATCCTCACAGAATTTCGATTACTTTATTCGATTACATGCGCTCCAACTCTCTGACGCGATATTGTTATTATTTCTCTAATCGAAAAATACTTATATACATGGACCAAAAGCCATTGTTTATACAAATATACAAATAAATTCGGAAAAGAGATATCGGATGTAGCCGCAAATCGTATATATAATGCACGACGTTATTTACTTCCGCACGCGGTTTGTCCCGATGCATTCATAATGATATCATAAATATCCGTTTGTAAATGTTTTTAGTGATTTATACGAGCGAGTTTATTCATGGATACGTGCTAAAAAAAAATACACAACTACGTACGTATGTGAGATATGCGTCGTACAACACCGCGGTATTGTACAATTTTTCTGACGCGCCGAATATTTATATGTTCGGTTTTTCAAAGTTCGAATAAAAACGAAATAGAAATCACCAGAGCGGCGAGACAGTTTCGAAATAATTTAGTAAATTTAATAGAAGAGCTAATGATTTGTAAGCTTTGCCAGACGTTACAAAACGAACTAAGCAAACACGTCACGATGACCTCGTAAACTTGAATGCGAGAAGGTGCGTGTTTTTGATGGTTGAAAAGTTCTCTTGTTCCCGAGAGAGTCTTTCGACCAAACATTAAAGTTCGTCGCGAGCTTTCTACTTAAATGAAGCCATCGACGTGGAACGGAAGCTCTTTTATAAAGGTGTCGAACTACGTCGGTCACTCCGAAAAACTTAGAATCTCGAAAGGAATTACGAGTTGAAGCGTGAAAGACTTAAAAAAAAAAGAGCAAAGAGAAAAAATAAAAGAATTTTGCTTACGTTATTTTTCTTTAAATCTTTTAATTTTGTACGCGCGCGTGGTTTTAATTGTGTTTGCGAATAGCGCGTAATATCTGTACCAAAGCAAACATCATGCAGACAGATTTAAGGATTTGCGGCATCGAATATCCATACGGAAACTCGCGCGAGAGACTAAAGCTGCATAGATCAAAGGATATGTTTAACCGCAGTTGTGCGAAACCAAGAATTTCCAGTATCAGGAATCTCTCTCTCTCTCTCCACACATGGGCAAATGGCCCATGGAGAAGCGGGCGCATTTCCGGATACTACTAAGGTTAGTTTCCTGAGAACCGTGCGCGGACCTCAAATTCTGCGCTCAAGAATCGCGCGCTGAACTAAAAATCCATGAACCAAAGGGATTTAAGAGATGGGCGGACGATCCACAAAACCGAGAATTTATGGCATCATGAATCCATCGTGACACTTGAAAGGGAAAGAAATATATATCTCTCTTTTTCTTTCTAAGGAAAAAAAATGGAGAAAATCAGTGAAACGGACGTCCGCGTGAATCGGATAAATTTCGCGTGCTATTAATTCTTCATATGATCCTGAGTAAACTAGGTGGGTTTCAACGAGTTTCGAGCTGTTAAAAGCGATTGCCTCGTAAATGTTAGCGCTCCCGTGAGCATTCGTGGTGGCTCGACTTGGAGGTATCCGGAAGTGCCTCTTCGCGCACCCATACATTGAGAATTGTATATGTATATATGTGTATATATACATAGAAACACACACACACGTTATGTACAACCGCGCGCGTACGCGCTTATTTACACAGAGTCATCGGTAGTATTTCTCTCGACTGCAACGTCTATATCCCGAGGATAATCTGATTACCGGAAAGGGGGAACGCGAGAAACGCTCGCGCGCATCTTGCCAGATACTTTCGATCCTAACTGCGATATACTGCGCGAATCGCTGTTATTAACGATGCCGTTTCAGACGCTCTATCATCGAGCAGTTTCGCTAATTGTTGAAACACATATAATATGCCACACTGCTCCATCTTGTCTCGTGTTATGTAAGCGATGTTGCTTGAAACGTGCACGTTGAGAAACACTTCGCATACGCGTGAAAGCGATTCGCTTCGAATGCAAAAATCGAATATCGAAACTTCTACAAATCACGCCGATTTTTCTACACGGAGAAAGTTTTGCTGTTATACACCCACAACAAGAAAAATTTGCCGAGTTTACTGAATTTTTGGTTTTATCGACAAAACGTTTTGTCTGGCGAAACAAAAAATTCAACAAGCTTAGCAAATTTTTCTTTCTGGTCATGTAGTAACCAACTAATCTTCTTGCTTATTCTAGCAAATCTTTTTTCCGTTTACTTTTATAATATTACGTGAAATATTGTTTGCGAGGGTGGCGTCTCGCATTTTTTGCGAGAAGTAAAACAACTCGTTGTCGTCGCGCGGGAATAAAAATTTTCGAAATTAATCGACCGCGAATATTATCGCGGCGCACGAGAGAAGATATAGCGACTCAATTTGTATTCGTTCTCGTCAACCGCAGAAAAGTCTATTCTAAAGTTTACCATCACTTTAGGGTTTTCTTCTCGCTGTGTGAACTTATATTTTATTGCCGCATCCTTTTTATCTCATCGAAACGCTTCCGACGTTCTTTATTTCCCGTGGGCGATCTTTTCCGCCCACCGCAGTGCACTTTCTCAAGATTCTTAATACATGCGACGTGACGAGGTTATCCAATCTTCTTACAAGAACTGACTAACAAAACAGAGCTGCAGCAAATTACTTGACTCGCAGCGCGCATAACACTCCATTGTGCGGAGTCAATGCCGCATCCGTGTAGAAGCTTCGTTCCGTATATTGTCTGTATGTTAATGCTTGTTTTTTCTCTTTTTTTTTTTAATGCACTTTCATGAGAGATCGCGAGATTACGAAATAAACGTCTTATGAGATAAAGAAAGAACGGATTTTTCTTTTTTCTCGATTCGGAACGCGCGAAAGAGACGCTGGGTTAATTTTAAGTTTGCGCTCGCGAGTCGAGGAATGAAGCTATTGACATTACCGTTAAAATTTTCGTCCGTAGTAATAAACGTTAGAAAACAGACATAAAAGAAAGAAAGAGAGAGAGGGAGAACACATATTTGGTTTAACTGCGGTTTGCAGCGGCTTAAAGGGTTAAGCCACTGGTTTGCCGGCGAGCGAAACTTTACTCACTTAACGTCAAAGAAAGAAACAAAAAATACAAACCGGTGAAAAACGAAACGGCCATCTGCGGTCCCCGAAGACAAGGTGGATAAGTTTTCTGGGTTTCGAGCTGTGACCTCGAGTTAAGGATTTCTTGCACACCTGAAATACTGTGTATTTTTTTATGTTTTGTGTTTTTGCAACGATTCGTGCGCGCGTATAAAAACCGAGAAAAATATTTGAGATATTTTTATGCAGCGCAACTTGTGCGCAAAATAAGAAAAAATTTAAAATTGTAATTTAAAATCTGAATAACATCTTATTGTTAGTTTGATCTCTATTAATACTTGTACGTATTATAAAAAAACAAAATATTTATTATATATTTTTCCGCTCGTGAAAAATCACAAATGAAAAGAGGGCCAATAGGAAATATTACAAAATATTTAAATATTTTTATAGAAGAATATATTATAGCACTCGATAAAGATTATAAATTTTATTTAAAAAAATTTTTTTTCATGATACTGCGCGGGGCTTATTACCGTTTGCCTCTTTCGCGGATTTTTTAATCGTCTCGAGAACATCATTCGCCATATCGAACCGAGTGAAAAAGAGGTGAATTCACAGCGACATAAATTCAAAGCGGAGAGGAAAGGAACAAAAGAGAGACAGAGAGACATGAGAAAATCGGGCGACTTTAAAACTCGGGGATATTGATTTGCGCGGCTGTACGTCGTGTAAACGCATTTCGCTTCCGAATCTCTGACGCGTTTTACTGGTTGCGCGCGCGCTTTCTCTCTCTCTTTCTCTCGATATTGTCAGCGCGCGCGCGAGTTCGTCTCTGTACCTTTGTCTCTTCCGCACTTTCAGAATTTATCGGCACCCGACCAAATACACGCGTGTATACACGCGTGCGCTTTCGATACTGACAATGCAACCGGAGCGTTTCGACAGTGTCTGTCGACGAGCCGTGGTTTGACGCTGTCGATGAGAGTCGCATTTAACGCTCGCGCGCGTTCGCATTTTGACGCTCGTGGCTTTTATCCACGCGCGCACACGAGATATGAACTGTAAGTTTCCGTTGATAAGTAAAGAGCGGAAAATGCATGTGGATGTGCGTGCAAGTTGTTTCTGAATAAACTACATATTGAGACACAACACGAAAGTTAGCTTTAACACCACACTCGACGTTCATCAAAGCGTGGCGAGAGCGACGAGTTGTGTTTAATATTTCGGATGATGTAAGCGCTCTATAACTCTTTCTCTATGTGGAACGAGCACATGTGTGCGATATAGAAACTGTCTGTTAGCCCGACAAATGGGGATGCTCTTATGTAACGAGAAAATCTAAAACTTTTATCAACTAACATATAAAACGCGCGTTTTTTAAGTTTGTACATAATTAAGTTTATTGCGTTGCAGTTTTTCTTCCCTCGCGACATAATATGAAAATTTTCAGCGTTGATGTGCGACATACATATATATACTTTCTAGTCAAAGAAATATATATATACATATGTATATATATGCAAAAAGATTATATAAGAAATTTTTTTCTTGGTAACGAAAATTGGAAATGCATGGACTGTGCGTTAGCAATCTCTCTCTCTCTCTCTCTCTCTTTTTCCGGAAAACCGGCGAGCGTTAGAAACGACGTAGTCACGTAAATGGAAGGTGAGTTGAACGTGAAAAGATGTGGGCGCAAGGAGAGGAAATATCTTACGCGGTTCTCCGCAAGATTTTCCCTCCCGGTCGTCGCCGCACCATCTCCTTCCTCGGAATATATCTCGACCCGCATTCAGGAATGGAGGAGCAGACGGCGACGAAAGTTTGGCAAGGTTTCGAGAACTCGGCGGATGGGGATGAGTCTTAATGGATTGTGCCGCGTGCCACGCAGTCACGGGCTTTTAGATTAGAGGAGTCGGAATCGCGATGAAGAAGAGACTGTGACCATTGTATAGCTTAGTTACGCGTAGATCCTCTCATTTTTATCTTAGAATTAAAGAGTTTCTACAAGACACACACACACACACACACACAACAGAGAGCTCCGTTTAGAGAGTGAGAGACCGATCGGCGGCGCGTTGTCTGCTCTTTTGCGATCTTTGTGCGATCCTGTGATATCATTCGGACTCTACAATTTAACCCTTTCGAGAATCATTTTTGATCTCGGGTAATACTTATTCAGATTGCAAAGCATTTGTCTGTAGAAATGGTTTTCTTAATTCTTGATATATTCCGCGACATCGAGTAGGATTTAATTATGTGTGATCGAGAAAATTCTTTTGTAATTAACGATTTTAAGCAATTGTCGATAGCGACGAGAAAACAATTTTCATCGACGACACACTCCCCGAGTCTCGATTTTATCGTTCGCATAAATCACTCATTCCCGTAGGGGACGGACATAATGCTTGACGTGAATACAGAATAGATACTACGCCGGCTTTGTCTCATCCTTCGCTCCGCATTGATATATTGCTGATGTCCGGCGCTTTCTAAGTAACGAACGCGCCTGATGGTAATTTGATCGTAATGGTGTCAGTTATCGTGCGTTCCAATGGTAATTTAAAACTTCGCCAAAAAATCACTGGTTTTTATTTTGTATATAACGTAAAACTTTACGAAAAATTGTGTATTGACGTTAAATGACGCAACTCAAAAGTTTCGATGCTCAAAAGTCCGAAGTTATTTTCTCATCTTTGTCCGTGCCATAAACGCTTTGCCAATGGTTTCGTGTGTGAGTAATAACGTATCTATATGTGTCGTTGAGAGCATCTCGTAAATTCTGTCTGCGACAGATAGAATAGGGTAGTGTGTCGGCGCTTAAAATGATCGTATTGTGTGACGCAACACTTAAGTCTTTGAAACTTAATATTGAATTTATGTGGCGAATAGCCGAAGTTTAAATATCATAACACTTCGAACCACCTGCGATCAGAAGTATGGTTTTTTTTATTATTATTAATCTGAGAAATTTTATTACTTCTCTTATAATAGCAAAGTTCGAGCACTGGCAGTACAATTTTCCACGATAATATAGAAAAGACCCTATAGAAAGTTCGATTCCCCTCTGTAATACGAGCTAATTTATCATGACGTTCCACAAATTTTTCCGTGATCGTCGTTCTTGTTCGCTTGCTATTTGTACGGTTCAACTTGGGACGTTCGACTGTTCGACTTCGCCAAGCCTAGGATGGAAGATGTGTACTTCGGCGACTTTTCCCATCGAGTTTACTCTGCGTTTCTCTTTCTCTTTGCATTCTCTGTTTGTTCAACCTATTTTTTCTCTCCCGCGGGAATACCACGCTCCGTTTCGTTTTATATCTCGTCTCCGTGGCTTAAGTCTTGTTTGTCGGTCATAATATCTCGAAAAACATGTATTGCGATGATCGAATTTAGTGTGAACGGTGAATTTTTATCGTAGCCGAACAATATGACGACGATTGAATTTCTTTTCGAAAAAAAATACCTCCCGAAGACGTTTCAATTTTGTTTTAAACTACTTGCAATTTCGCGCATACACACGAAATAAATATACACGCCCGATAGAAAGAAAGATCTATGTGTGCGCTCAAAATATTGATAATATCTATATCTATGTAACATCGATAATATCCGTAATCTAACGTAGTCGAGCGTGCTGACGTTTATTTCCGAGCCTGATCGATGTAACGTGAAACGAGGGCTTCACATGATGCACGTGATCCGCGCGATAGATCCCCACGGCACCTTGACAAGGATCCGATAGTTGGGTCAGCGTCGATCGACGACGTCCGAGGAATTACTTAGCTCCATGGAGCTGATCCTACCTACCGAGTTCCGCAAGGTGGGTCTTCCCTGGAAATCTTGATGATTCTCTCTGGCAGATGGGTTCATTTTCGAGGAGATACGGTAGCTTTCGCGAACGACGTATATTCGATTATCCTTTAACACCGTCCGTATTTCTTGATGGAATATATTTTATCTCGGTCTTTCTTCTCGCTCCGAGAGAAATTCGTTTCTATATTTGGCGGAGAACAAATAAACACCAAGATGAATATAAGACTCTCTTTCTTTTCCGACTATTTTTTTTTACTGAAATATTAATCACATCCTTTTTCGTGTTATACGCACGTTGATTTATTTCGGAAAAAAATAAAAACGAACGGTATCGCTATTTTACCGAGCGCAGTTCTTTTTTTTTTTTTTTTTATTTGTAAATTCCTACGTGTATCGTAACACACCAAGCTTAACAATTAAAGTCCGGATGTTTTCGAAAGAACACAGTCTATTTAATTAAAAATTAGAATTTTCTTATCAAATTAAGGTACCGAAAACTTTCGCGCAGAACTTTTTAATCTCCGAGTTTACTTCAATATTCTCATACAAAATAAACAGATTTAGTTTGCAACTTTCTTAATTTTATCTCTTTTGAGTTGCTTTCTATACACAACGTTCTTGTATATACGACATTTCGAACGATCCTTAATCGTTCGATATGTTCTTTGAGTCGAGATCTCCTCGAAGTGTTGATGAAATTGAGGAGAAGTTTATAAACTTTGATAGATAGACAGATATAAGTAAACGGAACTTCTCTTCTAACTGATTTAACAACACGCACAACACGTCAAACATGAAGATTCTCACGTGGGTTTTTGAATCGACTGTGAAAATAAAATATTTTCGAGGAAAACACTGAAAAATGTGCAAAAATACCGTGCGGAAATAGTCTGAATAATCGACTGCGACGGTTCGCACAGCATATTGAAAAGATGAAAATGACGACGGTCCTTCGCACACATTCGAGCCCGCATTTCAACCGGTTGGATAATTCACAGTAGGATCATAACGTCACAGCGAATTAGTTCGGAGCATTCGACGTTTCGCACGAACGGCGTTACACGGAGAAAAAGGGAGAGAAAGAGATTCGTTGTGTCGAGAAATATTGACAGTTTGCGCCACAGTTCTACAGTTTTCTCCTTGCAACGTTGAAAAATGTATGCATGTCTTTGCTAATTTTGAAACGGTTAAAAACAACAATTTATGAAATTACTTACTGAGTTTAATGTGCGTTTTAATGTTACATCGGATGTGCGCACACGTATAATAAAAGAGAATGTTCTCTCTATATTACAGTTTTATTTATAAAGTGTTTGATACGGTTTAATAATTGAACAATATGTACATTAAGATATTTATGTAATGACTTCTCTTTCGTGCAACTTGCGTTAAATTACAGTGAAAATTACTCTTTATACAAAGTGGAAATTCGCTTAATTGAGAGATCTCTAATTTAGATTTCAAAGTTAAAAGTATAGGGAGAGACATTCTCTCTCTCTCTCTCTCTCTCTCTCTTGAAACAGTTTCGGGGATTTAAGCAGTTGTAATATACATATGTGTGTGTGTGCCAGAGAATTGAAACAATTTTGCTATTATAAACTCTTTCTCGATCCTTGTTACTATCGATTTTATCTCAGCTCTTTGCAGTTCGTTGACTCGTTTACCAAACTATTATTGACGTTACACTACGAGTTTTACAGCTGCGTTCGGTGATGTTGTTATTTTATTTTCTTGTTTTTTCTTTTTACGGCTACCGTACAATATATAACGACACGCGCGATTCGCGTGACTAAATACAAATCAATTAGACGTAAAACTACGAAATAAAGTCAAACTAGTTTTGACAACTGAATAGTTTTTGCAAATAAAAGATTCTACTGTACGTTATTATTATTAATTTTTTTCAAAACTATTATTATTACCAGGATGCTGTTACAAAATCAAATTACCGAAGTTATACCATATAGTATAACCATTACAAGCCATTATACCTTCAATGTATCTTCTACTTCAACTATTTGACACATATACGCCCGTTAACGGCAAACACATTAAGACACTAAGTATAATCATACATTACACAAATAGTTTCGGCGAACTCTTAGATGCACCGTCTATTCTCTGTAGAGAATGTTGGTCTACAATTTTATGTTATTTTACATTATTTTTATATAGAATTAAAATTAAATTAAAATGTACGCGCCTGCAACTTTTTTCGTCAAACTATGTTTAGAGAGATCCGAGACTGTTGCCATAACCGATTTATTGAAATTCTTTGAGAATTGTCGGGAAGAGAACTCGTCCGAACACACAGACGTCGGTGAAAATACATAAGTGACACTTTTGTGAATAAAACATGCGATAAGCGAGCGCGATTTCACAAAACAATTGAATAGAAATAAGCGAAGACTGTTGGATCAAACCTGTCGGAAACTCGGTCGAACTCTTCGAGAACTGTAAGAGAGTTCATGATTAAGGTGGGAATTTTTCTAAAGGTTGCCGCGAAAAGTTAACACCTCGGATTTTGTGCGCTTGCGAATTCTCCAGGTAAATCGACGAAAAAATTACACGTATCGATCGTCGGACGTCAAGAACCATTGCGAGTGTGAACAGAATTACGGTTAGAATTTTGCAATGTTTTTGAAAACGCGATGCCGACTTCTCGCGCACCGACAACATTTTTTTCTTTTTTCGTTCGATTCGGAACTTCTGGCATTTAATTTCGGAAGTAAAGTTTGCTAATCGGCCCGCGCGTTTGCTCGCGCAAGGACATCGCTTGCGAGAGAGATACGCGCGTGCAAGAGTTTCGAACGTTCCTCGCATTCTCAGCGATCTCCCATTTGTTTCCACGACGATTCGGCTGAGGGCAAATTTAATCGTAAGTAAGAAAGCCCCCAGCTGGCTACCCCGTTCCGTTCAAACGGCAAATTGAAAGAGCCAATTAAAAGTTATTCAGAGTATTGTGCACGGAGTTAAGTTTGTAAGGATTAGGTGTGGAAGGGAAAGAAAGAACGGAAGAGAGGGAGAGCTAAGGGTAGGGACACGCAAAATTAAAGGAAAGAAAATTAATGAACTAAGCGATGAGGGAGATAAAACTTAAACTTTATAATCAACGATAATCACAGATGTCGTGGTACAATTGAAAAATTTGCCTGCAAATTAGATTACGGTTGAGAAATGTTGCCAACAAGAAAAGTAAAGAAGCAATAATAAGCAAACAGAAGGGAAAAGGAAGTCTTATACAAGCATTGTATTAATCCATATTTGGTTGGAATATCTTAATTGCAGATCAAATTATACATATCAGCAACATATGTGTATAACGTAATTTATTTCCCGCATTTTATTTGATTTTGCATAAAGATATATAATTCATATATTATATTATTTTTAATGTTTTATAACGAAAAATGATCATCATATAATTTACGAATATTTATTGCGTAAAGTCGTGTACAAATTAATTTAGATAATTAATTTGTACACGACTTTATTTGTATAAAAACACTTTATTGATCGGTCAATTAAGATGGTATTACAATATCATATTTTGGCGCGTGTAACACTAATTTTATATATTGATTTGAACAACCGAGGGCAGAGTTTGCGTATTATATACGAAGTAATATTATATACGAAGTAATTATTTCTAGATAAAATATCTCGAATATTTAATGATGCAATTAACTGTTGAAATGTGCGTGTTATTGAAATAGATAATCAGTTCGGCTCTTTCTGATTGTCTTTCGCTATTTTACTATGACGTTTTAATCATCAATCCCTTATTTGACTTATTTAAAAATATTATTTATTTATTGTATTTTTATTCGAATCGCAGTATATCACAGTGCATTGCTTCATTTCTTCTGCCCGTTATTAATCCCGCGATTACGTGTCCTATACGAGTGTTTACGATTTCCTATTCGTGGGACGCCAATTAACGACGAATATGATAGCGAAACATTTGCGGTTCGGGAAAGGCGCCGTTATAAATGGCTCAGGTGGTGCGGCGCGAATACTCGCCGCGCCAACATGTAGTAATAGCGAAACGCGCGCGATCCGCTGGCCCGACGCCAATGCACGAAACAAAGCGTCCAACTATGCGAAGCTCGCTAACTTCATCTTCGCAGGTTAACCGAGCGAGCCGCGGCCGCTCTGCTGCGCGGTGAGTATCCGGGCCGAGCAGACGCCGCCTTGTCGCGGCCAAACTTCTCGCGTATTTACGACGAGAGATCGATGACCCAATTCCCATCGGTTGGAGAACCGATTCGGAAGCGAACGGTTCAGCTATTTTCGAGAGAACACGCGCGTACACGGCAGATCGTCGTGAGATCGACGCTCGTTGTCGCTTTTGTTTTTTTTTTTTTTCCTCTTCTCTTTTTGTTATCTTTACATTAGCTCTTTATATTCCTTTTCGTGTCGCGTTTTAAGTGACAAACGCGATATCGCGATAAAAGCTTTTCCGATTTTCAAAGATAAATATTTAATTCTTTAATTTGAAGATTTTTTTTACAAAGCTGACGTAATTACTTGTTTTTTTCATATATATATTCTTCTAAGAGAAAATTTGTGAAATGTATTGAATACGTGTTTGATATAATATTGAATGTACTCGCGCAATTTAATGTAAATGCCGATTTACAGTATGTGACCGTTCAGGAGTAAAGCTAAATCGCACCACCGCCGTCGCCGCCGCCGCGACCGCGGCCGCGAGCTTTCCCATGTGTGGGAAAAGCATTCTCGCAAAGGGACCCTCTTTAAGCTGCAAGGCATGTCGAACTCCGGAAGCTCCGACCGATTATGCCGGGATTCAAACCGCCATGTTTGCGGCGGAGAACTTTGGCGGAAACGGCGCGTTAGTGGAAATCCCGCGTGTGCCGCTTTACGAGAGAAACGCCATTAATTTCCTAATTCGCACGCAATTCGTCCGGATCGAGTCACCGTCGGAGCGAGGGAGCGACGACACGACAGGAAATCCGCCGGTGGCAGAGGTGGCGCGCGATTAATTTTCGATACGGCTGACTTACCGGTGCTCTCAGATTAATTGCAGCCGTAATAAGTGCTCTCCAGGTAGAAGCCGTACAATCGCGGCACAATCAAGCCGCGCGCGAGAAGTTGAAGCGCGTCTGATTTAACTCGTGAATTTTATTCAAATCGTTATACAAATCGTCCGGCTCTTTAATCTCGAAGACAAAGGGTAAATTGGAGAGCCTCGGCAAAGAGGGGAAGGGAGGGGAAAAAGGAGAAGGAGAAAAGTCAATTAACACAACGTTTCCACATACTTGCGCTACCGTCTCTTGAAAATTAAACTTAGAATCTGGATTTAAACAAAGCACTTAGTTATCCAATTATACAGTAATTTTCTTTGATTGTTATGGTCTCTTTACGACAACTGGCAGAAACTTCTTCTTATAAAACGAACAAACATACTAGAGAAACTATGTGTTATATTTTGCTCTCTCTTGGTCTCTCTGTCTCTCTTTAACGGAAAGTAAATTAAATGTACTAACAGAACTAAAGTAAATGAACTAACAGTTTGCAGACCGAGTCGACTCTACTTACCGTACTGTTAAATATATGTATATATACGTAGATATGTGTGTGTGTACATTTAGTTAAGGTCCAGAGATTAGCAAAGTTTCTGACGTTTCCTTCTTGCCACCGGAATGGTTTAACCATCAAATTTTCTTTCTTTCGATGATAGAATCTAAATATTACTTTTCATCTGAGATTTATTAACAGATCTCATACGAAAAATGTACATAAGTATATAATTATTATTATTTACGATTATATAATGCAATAAAGTTTAACACGCAGATCCACACAAGAAACGGTGTATTATAATATCGACAAAAGACAAGTGAAATATATGTACATATGAAATATCTATTAAAAACATATCAATCTAGTAATTATTTTAGTAGAGATATTTGAATAAAATATATGTGAGTATAATTAGAATTTATTGAAAACATTTGAATAATATATAATTTATATGCGCGATTAATATAAATTATATTGTCAGTTATATTATTTTATGTATTGCCTGTCAATATTTAAAATTAAATGTAAATGTAAATATTTAAAATTAATATAAATTTTTTGAAAATATAACAGCGTAATATATATTGTTAAAAACAACAATATACGTGATATATATATTTAAAAAACAGTTTTTTCATAATAAATTGTGGCAATAATTGTCCTTGTCAAATTACCTATTATCACTGAGAAAAAAATATAAAATCCTAAGTTTATCGCAAATCTCGGAACAGTCTTTGTCACATATATTTCCACCTATGTGTAGGTATAGTATATGTATATATTCTTACAAACTTTACGAATGTAAGAGCGAGTGTTCTTGTTACATAACGTAACACTCGACACAAGCGCGCCGTATCGGAAACCGGCGGCTCTATATAGTGATATAAGAAACGTCGCGTATCGGGCCGGGAACGTATTCTCGACTTCCTCTCGGATGATGTAAATTCTGGAATTTTATGCCGGAATTTGTGCGCGGCGATCGATAAGCATCGTTTAGTTCAAAAAATTCACCTCGCTGTCTTTCTACCTGCGAGAGGAGATATCTTTGTGTGTTTTTTATAGTTCGAAATACACGAGAGGCTGTGTACGTGCGCATTCGCACACGTGCAAACAGACACACGTCATCTCGACGTCACGACGGACGGTAAATGACGATACAGCATGCACTCTCCGATATGGGTTACACAGCAAACTCCGTTGATTGTCGATGCGATCGATTGTGAATTCGTTTCTAGAAAGAGAGATGCAACGGTGAAAAAAAATTTCTTTCGTTTTTATTCTTTTTCGTTCTCTCTCCTTTATTTTGATTTTTGTGACCTCTTTGCGCAAACTTCGGCGCGTCGTTATTGCTTCGCGCTGTCTGAGATATGATGATTATTTATAAATTAGCGTCTTTGTTGTGTGTGTATATATCGGTGAAAAAGAGAACAATGGCGCTACTTTAACCGCACTCGTTACGTCTTTTAAAAAGCAATAAGCTCCTTCTCATTATTGGGCTAATTGTAGCCCGCTTATGCGACTCCATGCGCGCGGTATTACGCGCATTAGCGCGCGCGCATCCGCCTATATCGAGAGCCACGTTTTGCATTTCTGCAACGCGCATATGCTGCATTATTTAACGACGCCTTTTGTGCGGATTAAATATTTATACGGAGCATCAGATATACGAAAAAATGCAGCATTGCCAGTTGCGTGCATTAACTCGCTTGAGTTACAAATGACTCACATCTCTTTTGCTTGTTCTCGCCTTTTGCGCCGAAAATACAAAAGGCAAAATGTCCAATTCATGCTCGACGAAAATGAAAGAGATCAAAAATGCGAGAGAAGTACATATACGCGCGCGCTACGAATGCGAAATGCAATCACATAATTTTGTTCATAATCGTTCAAATTTCACGACCCACTTTTCTCCCTCCGCACTCTCGTTTTTAGCGCGAATAAATCTCACAGCTTTTTTGCGTAAATAAATCTCACATCTTTCGGATAATTTAACGTAATTGATTCGACAAAAAACATGAATCGTTAAAATTGCGCACAAAAGAAACAAACCGCGATTGTACAAAAGACGCGTGCGCGTATATTAACAAAATATTCATTTTTCCGACAACTAACGCGGCGTTTTATTACAAGGAAAGAAAAATATATGCTCGGTTCATTAAAGTATTTGTTACTCGCCGAGTTCTCGCATAATCTGTTTTCTGCGCGCGTGCTCGCGTCTCTAAATACTCGAGGAGCTCTGCGCATTTTTGCTCGTGCTCTTTTGTTCGTGTGCTCTTTGCGCATTTACCGCTATGATTAATTGTAGTTAAAGTGATGCGGCTCTTACACTTAGATATATATGTGTATGACTATATAAATTTTCTTTATAGCATGTGTAGGAATTAATGTTTTGCGAAATACCGGCTGGTCTTACAAAACAGCAAATTACGCCTCGAGAGCTTTAGAGAAATATATCAACGCGATTATACCTTATCATTCATATTAACTTACGAACAGTTAATTAAATTGTTATCTGATAGACGCGTATATCTTCACGATTACAATGTGTCATCGTGTCTTCGCATCGTCACGATAACCCTCCAGACATTCTCGACGACCTTTCAAAGCCTATCGATCTTTATCGGAGTGGAATTGAATCCTCTCTTGATCAACTGACGAGACAAGAAGAATATGAAGGATTTTCGCGGTGAGCGTGAGACCGTGCGGTTCCCAGAACCGCCTTTATAATCTGAGTTTAACCGCGCGATCGCAGAGAAAAGGTAGTTAATTAATTGCGCTCCTCGTTGGTTCCTAAGGTTTTTATACGCGCGCTCGTTTTATCGTTCCCGCCGTTGTATCCCGTCGTTTTCTCTGCGCTCGTCCTTTTTTCATTAGCCCCGAATTTTACGACACCTCGTAAGGAGAAGCAATAAATTTTCTTCTAGCTTCCGGATCGCAGGAGCGAAGCGAGTTAACGGCCCATCGGCCGAGCCGCACAATCTTTTCCTTCGTCTAAGGATTCGTGCGCTCTCTCTCTCTCTTTCTCTCTCTCTCTTTCTCTCCTCTTTTCTTTTTTTTTTTTTTTTTTTTTTTTTTTTACTTCCGGGTGTCGCTTAATCGCCAAGAAACAGACTTTTCGGCCATCTTCGGAACTGTCACATTCTCTCACCGCGTTCTTCCCATTATAGTTTCGAGATTAATTACGCTGACGAACTGGTTATTCGGTGCGAGAGGCGCGATAATGACACAATCGAACGAAAACTCGATGGAAGTGACGGAAGGACTTTGGCGCGGGCGACCGACCCGAAACGAACCACGGCTCGTTAATCACCGAATCTTTTGACGCCAAAAAAAGCTTCTTCATTCTCGACAAGTTTTTATTCTCAAGCGGTTTTCGGATAAAGTGTGTATTCCCGTGGAGGCCGCGCGGAGCGGTATATACAAAGTTTCATTGTAATTTTTCACGTTAATTGTCGTGGCGCTAAAACGAATCTCGGCTTGCTTTGTTTTTCTCTTTATCGGATCTTTCGTGTGAAAACACTTTCGCGAGAAAATGATATTTGCACTCGATAGCTGCAAGATGTGGCTTTAGTCCTGTCGATAATACCGATAAATTAGCCGCCAAGTTTCGAAACGGGAGAGAACCGATAAGGGTTTGTAAGCTGGGAATTTGCCGTCGTTTTCCCTAGTCTTCGACGGGAGTGATTTTGACGATCGTGCGCCGCATACAAGAGAATGTACTTAAGTGCCGGCGTTAGAAAGTTCAACTTGTTCGAGAATTGTATCTCCGCGAGTAGATCGCTCGAGAAAAAAAACAAATTTTTCCCGACTTCTTGAGAAAATAACGTTGAAACGTTTCGCGATTAATTCTTATTTGTGCGTGTATTTCGTGACGTAAATAACTTGTAAATAAATTACGCAAAATTTCAGAATATTTAATTATCCAAAATTCCGAAAAGTCGAGAATAATGTAATAAAATTTAATTAAGTAAGATTTAACACAGCCGATATATAAACGGCGGTGAGGTTTCGCGGAAAGAGATTTTCTGAAGAAAATTAAAGCGCAAGAAAACTCAGAATCTAAGGAATCCCGAAGGTTAGTAGAATCTAATGAGTCCCCGGAGTTCGAGAAGAGATTGGAGAAATTCGAGGGACTGAAATTCTTCGAAGTTTAAAAATCTTATTACTCAAGAGATTCCTGAAATTTCGAATCCGCTTCGTTTGTATTATAAGAATTCCTCGCGCTTGAAGGGGTGGAGAATGCGGACTTGCGTGAAAAAAAATAATTACACCTGACTTTGTTACATGTATACAGCTGCTGAATTGTTAGTCAATTGAGGAAAATTGAATGCTACGCAACGCGGTGTTGCGTTCCTTGTTGCATCACGGCGTCACGTGCGGTAATGAGAGTCGCCTTGTTCCGATCGTGGCCGATGTAATTACGGGAAAATTGCCGGACACCGTTTCGCACGCGTGCGGCACGTACGCGCCATCCCCTAAGTAAAGTACATCGCGCAAACCGAATTACCATGGGGGCGATTGCGGCCGTTGTTACCAAGCGATCTTCGATCGGTTATGCTCTCGCGGCTGGATATACACGGTCGACACTTCGCTACGGCCGTGCGTTAGGGCCATTATTGTTAACTGCTCGGTCTACCGCTGTATACTCAATTAATTCGGGATAATCCTAATCACTAATTGTTGCGCTCGCGATTGGACGCGGCAGTGCGCGCTGCTCCTTTCATTTCTACCCGACCGATATATTGATCGATAGATCTGTGTGCCGGTTCTGTCCCGTGTTTACAGTGGCCACTGTCGAAAATGTCGATTCAAGAGATATATGTACTTGTTTTAACGTTTTGATTAGCTCGCGGCCGTTGTTACCCGCGTCGCCGGTGACGTCAATCCAAATTGGTTTCGACGAACTTTACGAACGAGAGCAATTTTACTTATCACACGCAAATACAAAGGACCAAAATCAAACAAAACTCATTTATGTGTCTTTTGAAGACTTTTTATGGAAAACTCTGAATAAATTCTAAAATTACATTCCTAAAGTTATTTTATCGCATACACAATTTTTTTCAAGAGAGGAAGAAAGAGAAATAGTTTTATATTCGCGAGAAAAGCGCGTTAAAAATGTGCCAAGCAACTTATCCGTTAAATACGTTTCTCCTTAAAATAATCCTGTTCAAAAAACGATATATTGAGAGGAAAAAAACAAAAATCGGCTTTTAGATTAAAAAAAAAAAAAAAAAAACAACATTTTCACACGTTCGATGTTTCAATAGGAAAGCGTAACTACACGCGCAAATGCAGATTAGATTATCTTGAATCCTCTCGGAAAACACATTTGTCGCCATCAATCAGTGTAAACTATTCAGTGCAATCGAACGTACGGATTATCTCAGGTGTGATTTTATAGAACGAAATTTAGTGCCAACTATACAGAGCGCGCACAAGCTATAACGCGACCATTAATACATCGCGCATTACGACCGACATTTATTATGCTATACGCAACGGTGGTGTATCGCTGGAGAAACAATTACAAGCGCGCGACTTCGATATGGAACAGTTTCCTCCTGTGTGTGTGTGTGTGTGTGTGTGCTCTGTGCACGTTAATCCAATATGTCTTATTGTTAGCGCAGTAAGCTTTCAAATGTATTTACGATTAGCAATTTCAGACAACTAATATATCTTTCATTCAATTCCACTATTAAATCTTTCTTGTATGTCGGGAAAATTGTAGTACCAGATAAACTTGGATTTGCATTATTTTGAATCGGAGATTAACATGTGAGATTACAAAATAAATATTAAAAAATTATATATGAAACAATTAAATTTTAAATGAAATTTTATATATTAATATAAAATATAAAAAATCTAAGTATAAATGCTTCAAAATTTAAGTAACTTTTTTTTTCAACGGCCACAAGTAAAATTTCTTTTTATATCGTACTTCGTATATCTTCCTATATATTTCCTATATATCTCTTTTTTATCATTTATAGGTACATGTACTTCGCTCGAAATTTTTACGAACATCGTGCGCAAGATATCCAATCTCTGCTCGCTTGAGGGAGAGATAGCTCTCCGGCTGCAAGAAGTTGAAGGATAGTCTCGTAAGTCCCGGTGACTCTCGTGTTCCTCTGGTACGAGTCTGAAATGTGAAAACGACTTTAAACTCGCCCGCGCGAGATCGGGTCGCGCCGGATAGTCGTTTTAATCGATCTCGATCTAAGGCTTGTCATTCTTAAGCCAGCTTCTCGGCGACGTGTGTCTTCGCTGTTCCCGACACGGGATTTCTCCCTTTAACTCACTCTCTCTCTCTCTCTCTCTCTCTCTCTCTCTCTTTTTGTTTTTCTCTCTTTTTCTCTACCGTTAAAATTTTTCCAATTTTTCCGCAGAATTATTAACTAGTCTACATTTCCGCTGTTTTCTCACACGGAACATGATTTATCTCGTACTCTCTCTCGTGCGACGAAATTCTGGAACTGAAAGGCGGATTACGAGAGATATCGAGAAATAGAAAGTATTAGCGAGCGAATCGGTCCGGCGTGCAAGTAATTCAGAAATAAAGAACATCGCGACCGGCAAAGCCGGCAGACACGAGGAGAGAATGAAGTGTCGAGTTTGCGCGCCGGACGCTGGCGTTCGATAAAAATAGATATCTCGCGCGTTTTTCCGGGAGAGGAAAATCGGCGAACGATGGCTATGATTGGTCGCCTCAAAGCGGAATCCCCGCGGAACGCTCTTTAATTTCCGGCGACAACGCCGAACGAAAGAATCGTCGCGCGCGCGCTGCGCTGCCGTGACATACCGTCTCTAATAAAAGGATATTTATGTGCGCTGAAAGTTTGGATGACCGCCCGCGGCGCGGCCGGGAATGAAACTCGCGTAGCGTACATATATATATATATATATATAACATACGTACATATATATAAGTATATATGTGTATATATATATATATATATATATATGTATATATGTATGTATATACATACGTATCGTCTCTCTCGCAAGCGAGCAAATCGGCAAGAGCCATCGTGCGAACGAGTCTATTTAGTTTTTGAAACTTCTAACGGAGCGCTACCGGCGAGCATGATTCGTACTTTCGGTCCCTGTACAACGACGATGAACATGACCGATTGTTCCGTTGAATGTAAAGCTCATTCACTGCTCGCAGATCGAACAATAGCTCAAAATTAAATAAAACTTTTTAAGCTCGTTACCTCTTTGAATTTATTAGAATTAGAGATAGTTCGTTCCACTGCACTTTTAATGGACTTTTTATTGAAACGCTACATTGGCTGTGTGCCGAAGGTAGGCGTCGCGAACACGTCGTCAGTGAGGAAAATTAGTTTTTTTTTTTTTTTTTTTTTTTTTTTTTTTTTTTTTTTTTTACTCTGGATTCACGCGGAGGGTTGCTAATTGCCGGACTAAAACGCGTTTATTTCGTCAGCGCGGACGTCGACTCTCGCCGGATGTCGGGCACCGGTGGTGCCGATGACGCACCAGACGGATGAGAGCACCACGTTGATTTCCCAGTGGGCGATCCTTCGCTCTGTAATTAATCGCCGACTATTGCACACGTTGGTGCAACGCTTACGAAACAAGAGAAAGCACAAAATAAGTCAAGCACACACACAAAGTACTTGTAGATTAGAAGGACCTTGCGCGTCGAATAAACATCGTTATCATCGAGCGGTTGATGCCACTGCAATACGTTACGGAGCAGAGCTTAGATAAGCTTTAAGTAGTAATTTTACACTCGAAGTGCTTCTTTAGTGACATTATTACGGCACGCGGCTTAAATTGTGTCTTACAATATTTATTCAATACAGTTTTCTCTCCAATTTATATTAAGAAATTAATTATAGTACAATATATAATTATAATATTATACAGAATTCACGCGAATGACGCTCGCAACATTATTTTCTATACAGAATTACACGCAGAATGTGCTGTGTTGTAAAAGTAGGAGTCTTATTGCGTACATTATAGTTACTTTCTTTTTTGCTATATTCCCTCGCTTCGTGTTTCGCATCACTCATTATCCGACGAGCGGAGCTCTGTATCGTTTTCCACGTCGATATCTCTCGAGTTTATTGCGCTCTGTCTTTCCTTTCAGATAAAAACCCTTTGTTCGAGATTTTATAGCGAGCGAAAATTCACCCCCTTTACTTTGGGATGTATCCCTCGAACAGCTGACAAACACAAAAAAGAAAACTACCGATGGAGAGGTCCTTCTAACGAGAAAGTTTTTCCGCCACTGCTCCCGCGGAAATTGGTGTTGCCGGAGCCAAGGTCCCTTCTTCCGTTCGGCGAATAACTAAAAAAAAAAAAAGTCTTCAGACAAGAAAGTGCAGAGAGATCGGAGAACGACATCAAGTTTCGTCCTAATTGCACCCCGACATATTTTTATGAAAAGCGCAATTCTAAAAAAAAAAAAAAAATTGTAGAAGCGAAGTTTCGATGTTTTTCTCGTTTATATACACACAGTTTATGAAAAAATTTATCAACTCTGAGCGCGCATATCTTCTTCTCTCTTTCTCTCTCGTATTTTCTGTATATATGTACATATATACAGCGAATCTTGCTCACACAAGGCTTTGTCATAACTTAAGAGCCGCGTATAAATCTGAGATTTTTCTTACGAGAGTAACGAGAGCTTTTTAAAATCGTAAAAATTCTATAAGCCTTGCATTTTTCTTTTTTTTTTTAAGAACACACACATACTCATGACTTAATAGTCTTTATATAATAGAATCAACGGTTAACCTACATAATAAACCACTCCGAAGGAGGACGTTTTGCGGAAGGTTCAAGAAATATGTTTGCACGTGCGAAAAAGTCGAGGGCCACACCCGCTTTGTCGCTCGACATAAAAGGAACCGAGTTTTTTGGTTGTTGTAAAGTAGGTATTCGTGTGAGCAAATAAAACGAAACGAGCCGGGAGAGCGTGTTAAGATTCTGGTTACGATCGCGAACACCGTTTTTTATTTGTTTATTCGTAAGAAACGGCGAATTCTCGTTTATGAGTTGATGCGGAGTAATGCAATTTCCAAATAATTTACCATGCACGAAATAACGGCAACGTTATTCCGTCATCTTTTATGCAGCGCGTTCGAGAAAGCACCTTTATCGTCGATATGAAAACTCCTCCCTCGTGCACTTCGCCCACATAAAAAAGCTTCTTTATCGAAGGATCGCTCCGGAGTCTCTAGTCGAGAAGCCGCGGTATATATACCCTCGATATGTTTATCCTTTTTGCGCGCTCGTCTGCTAACATTCTTCCGCATCCTGTGGTAACTAATCTTTCGCGTCTCGTATTTTTCCTTTCACGGCTTTTATGATTTTTGATTTTTTTTCCCCAACCGCGATACGAGGCAGAATTACATCGTCTCTTCCTCGAAGGAAGGGAAGAAGGATAGGAGTTATGATTCTCTTCTCTTCTCTTCTCTCTCTCTCTCTCTCTCTCTATTTGCCTCCTCCTTCATGCATCTTTATCTTATTTATGCAACCACGGTTACGTAACCATCGACTTACTTTTTCCGGTGAGAAAAAATAGTGTTTTTGATGTGAAAACATTTTCTCAAAATGTTTACGAAATAAACGTTTATTAAGGAAGTGCGTGTGCTGTGGCATGTGTGTATCTCATCTGTCGCGATTTGTGCTTGAAAAAATGCGAAAAAAAAGAAACGTAAAAGTTTAGTAATGAAGTGAAATGGAACTGAAGTGGATTGCTCTGTCACATATCTGTACTAATATCTTTTACTTTTTGCTTCCTCCAAGTGTGCATTGAGCAAGAACTTATAGTTCTCGCGAGTGACACACAACGGCAATGCTGACACGAAAAGCGTTTTACAAAGTGATTTATTATAACGCTCGGGACACACAATAGCCCAACTATGAAAAATATCGAACGTTCTATGAAATAATCGTTGCCACCCGGTTGGTGACGTTTGCAACACGGAACAATTAATCTCTCGCAATAGTTTCCCGTTCTAATAGAGCACCTTTCGCGCCAATAACGCGAAATTGCATGTCGCTTGGATTACGATGCGTGATCTTTCTCTCTCTCTTTTTTTTCTTTTTCTCTTTCTTATTTCGGATTGCCGCGACAAAAGTGAAACTAAAAACCAAATGTTATATTGCAATTGCGCACGAAGAAAATTTGATTGTTTTTTTTTTTTTTTTTATGCGCGCTTACATGCGAGCGTTGAAACACTAATAAACTCCGGTATAATATACATATTCGAGATCACGCTATGGAGTAATAATTGGTCGTCAGCAGGAGTGAATACTTATTCTCTTTGATCACGAGCCGTTTCCATTAAACGTTTCCACGTGAAACGGGCTTTGAATTCGTTTAGTCTCGCAAGAATTCCGCGCTAAAAACGGGGCGCAATGGGCGAACATCACAATGTGCAACCTAGTCTGCTTTCGGTTTTATATATGTAGGATATGTGTCGCTCGTGAAAAATAAACGAAGAAGATCGATTCGGGCGAGAGAAGCGAGGCGAACTACGAACCCGTGTAGGATCGGTCACCAGACCGTGCCGCGCGAGATTTATCTCGGCCCGATAATTTATACAGTGTGAAGGAAGCGTGGCCGAGGGCCGTGGAAAAATGCCAATTGTGATAATTCAAACGTCCGGACCACACGAGCGGCGAAAAAGAAAAAAATAAGAGAGAGAGAGAGAGAGAGAGAGAGAGAGAGAGAGAGAGAGAAAGTCACGCGACGGAAAAGAGAAAAGGCGCATTCAAACTGTTTTCATTCAGTCAAAGCGCGACATTTAGTTCTTGACTTTTTGTTGCGCAGCTGTTAAGATATAATGAATAGTTGACAATTACCGTAGTGTGTGCGCGCGCGCGCGCAACAATTTGTACTTCCACTTTAGTCAGATGCAATTTGTGTCATAAATTGCAAATAAAGTAATTGCTTTTGTATATTTAAATACAGCAAACTATTTTTCACACAGTTGTACAATGCAGCTCATTGTGCGCCGACGATGGAAAAATATATATTAACGCGAAAAGATAGAATTTCACGCCGCATGTTGACGTTGTTGTTTGTCCACAATCAGCGGCAGCGCTAATATAGTAACCGCATGTTGATTGGAGATAACTCTTACATATACCTTGACTGTGGAAAAAAACCATGATTTCAATTTGCGCAGTAATACATTTCAGAGGGCGAACGTACTTGATGAAGAACCGCAGAGTTGAGCCGCGCAAATTGGATAAGAGTAATAGCATTGAGATTTAAATTAATGCCGCGCTTAATGACGCTTATAGGATTTTGCAACCGTGTAAAAAGAGCGAGGACACGGAGAAAAAGATCTTGGTGACGTCGAGAAGAATTCGTCGACGTCGATGCGACGTGTCAGATGCTGTACTTTCTAAAAAGTTCTAATCGCAGTTCTTAAATATATTTTCGCGAAGATGACTCACAAAATCTGAAATCGCTAACTTTACGCGACGTCCAATTTCCGGAAAATCCTCACTTCTTTTTAATCGTAAAGAATTAAGATTTCAACTTTGCAACTTATATCGATGGCCGAATGCAATTTCCTCTGTGATTTATTGCCGGTATTATCAGTAAGGGAAAGGGCTTGAAAAAGTTCGGCTAAACTACTATGGATGTCAGTGATCATGCAATTTTTGCATAAACGGTCAGCGAATCCATAATGCACATTGCGCCGAGTTTGCCAAAAGTAGGTTTTGGACTGAAAATGTTGCAATCTGCCAGGATTGAACTCTGAATAATACATTTATGGAAAGCAGTCGTGAATATTAATTGCGTGTTTGCTTAGTCCTTGACAACGAGTTTGCTGACAGTGATTAGTTCTTTAAAAGAATATCTTGTTGTAATTTTGAAGAGACGAAGACATCACACAAAAAGTGTGTACGTATGTAAAAATTTTGCAAAGTTGATAAAATAATACAATTATCTTGAAACGTTGAAAAAATAAAAATAAAAACATCCTTGCGTAGATACTCGCATGGCTTTTGATGAAAAGATGAACGCGAAGATAATTTCGAACGAAGATGATTCTATCTCCCTCCCGGCGAGAGAGAAGAGATTGCACGGCATCTTCGTGGAAGAACGAAGCTGCGCAAAGAAAGAAATTTAATGAAATGCCGCTGTGGTCGTTGTGGCTCTTACTCCGCGCACCTTTCGCGTGAAAAATGTATGCCGTTTTCCTGAAACGATGAACAGAGAAGGAAGCGAAGAGAGTCGAGGGAGAGGAAAATTGCAGAAAAATGTAAGATTTTCGTTTGGCGCAATTTTCGGCGCACTAGTGAGAAGCACCTCGATTCTTTTCACGGTGAGAGATGACGGTGGGAGAAAAAAACTGTCCGCGGGAGAGCGAAATGTTGCGAGAGAAGAGTCGCAGTATAACAACGAAGTTTGTTGCGTTTTCCACAGGTATAAATAACACACTCGACACACCCAATGAAATAAGCATTCACGCGGTCGGTGAAACGCACGTACGTACGAATTATTCATGTTTCGTTTTTCTCTTCTGTTTTGTAAAAAAACCAGATCGATCATTTGTTTCTACATCTGTGAGAACGGATATTCGGAAATGCGAGAAGTGCGAGAAAGTCCAGCGGAAGATCGTCGCTCAGTTATCAAATAACGAGTCTATTAATTTTTGCAAATTTTTCGTTTGATATTTTTATTTTGTCTCTCGTTACTTGTTTATCTTTGTTTCGATTGTTTCTGGCGATCGAATTTCGCGTGCTTTGTTGAATAGGCAATAGGTGAATGTTATACTGTTAACGGTTCCGCGAAACGTTGAAAAACAGGCATTTGGTCGAATGAAAAACTAGAACAAAAAATGCTTGTCCCATTCGAAAATTCTGTAGTACTTTTTTTTTTTTCATACGTGAAAATGTCAAAATATGTCGACCTCCAGATTGCATGATTCAACAATAACTCTCTCTCTCTCTCTCTCTCTCTCTCTCTCTCTCTCTCTCTCTCTCTCTCTCTCTCTCTCTCCTCTATCGAATATAACTTAAATTTTCACGTTTTCTATTCTGAACAAGCAACAACGGATTGAAATTAACTGTTTCATAGTCATTTTTTTCGATATAAATACACGCCGTTAGTTCGTCGGCGTGGAAGATGCGGCAATTAAGAATAGTCCGTGGCGGCAAAAAGAGAGGATCGGGTAGCGCGCGCTAAATTAAGCGCTTAATTCCGTTTCTTCGAGTCCTTCGCCGCGGTCGGAAAAGCGGTTAGCGCTTACATAAAAAGAGAACGCTTACATACGGACAGTACCCTCTTTCTTTCTCCCTTTCCGCACGAGACTAACCTCCGTCATTAGGACCTGTTACGGTTGAGCAAGCAGAGAAATGCAGATGAGATTGTAGAGAGAGCACATGCGTACTATATATAATACACCGCGAAAAAAATGACACAAAAAAGAGAACTTACAAAACCGAGAGAGAAAGAGACCGAATTCGCGCGCATAAAGCTTTTGTTTTTTTTTAGGAAAAAAAATAGTATCGTTTTTCTTTCAGAAATATACACACACATATGTATGTACCGCAAAGCGTTGCAACCATAAAAATGCAATACGAAAATCTCGATATCCTCGTTATTCCTATAATGCATCACTTAGTGGATCGTATAACAATGCCCGGGCGACAATAGTCGCATTGGTCGAAGCGCACGAAGAGGCAACTGTTGCGACAATATTTTTCTTCGTGCGGCACCGGCGAACGATATAAAAGCAAGCTGCACCTACATACACCGTCGAGGAACCAACTGCGAGCCCGCACACACCTTTTATGTTTCATAAGTACATATCGCGCCGTAATACGCGAGCCTGGATTTTATTGCGTATTTCAGCAGAAGCTCCATAAAATGACGTTGAGTGCGCGTGTCGACAATAAAGCGAAAATATTGTTTCTGTTCGACGTGTACGATCATTCGTCGACGAGAAATTTTATCTTCCATTTGACGCGCGTCCGATCAGGATCTATTTCGCAGAGCAATGAGACAGCGAAGGTGCCACACTTTTTGTATTTTATAATTTTTTTCGTTATTTTTTAACACAATGTGTCGGTTTGCAACGCGAGATATATTCGATATAACGCGCGGATCTTGATTAGTGTGTAAAAAAAAAAAATTTGCTTCGTAGCCGTACCATAGTTCTCACGGTGTGTACTACAATAGTGAATGCAGGTAACGTTCAGCTACTATTCTCTTGCTGATAAAATCGCCAATTCGCGCGCACCACCCGAACTTCTCTTTGTTATAAAAACACAGAAATTGTCAGATGGGAGAGAATGTTTTTAAATCGAGTCAATCGAGCGTTGTTAGTTGAAAAATAAAGCGTTTGAGAAATTGAGCGATCTGAAAAAAAAGCAACTTTATATTGTTTTGTTTAACAAAAAAAAGTTGAATAAATCGAATTGTGGGTTTTCAAACGCGCCTATATAGATTAAAGGCAATTGACAAAAATAACAAACGGATAAAAAAGCTTTTGTTAAAATTAATTTTTCCCGCGTATTTACTTTTCAAATCGCAACGTTCGAAAATCCAGATTTTCACATTATTAACGTTGCTCTCACGCGTTTCTTTACGCAAGCGTGTGTCTTTTGATGTTTTTTCTATGATACAGGTTTTATTTCACAAAACTGTTATAACCAGCTTCCCATCCTATTCAACATGATGATTGCCGTTGCATTGTACGACACATGCCGAACTTCAATAAAATCCAATTCGACGAATCAATTTAACGTAATTGCGCGTGTGTCTCTGATTCTGTCTATCTGTGTGTGTGTGTGTGTGTGTGTGTGTCTCTCTCTCTCTCTCTCTCTCTCTCTCTCTCTCTCTCTCTCTCTCTCTCTCTCTCTATGATAGTAATAAATCAAAAAAGAAAAATAAATAG
>QVOA01020904.1:0-44160 GCA_014825685.1 Pseudomyrmex cubaensis
AATTATAAATTTATAATTATTATAATATAATAATTAATTACTACGTGTAATAATTATTGTCGCCTACGGTAATATATTTAATTTGCCGGTCGATGATCGTGCTGTGCATGCACTACCTCCTAGCGCTGTACAATATTTCTAGGTACTCTCGTGGCGAACAATAAGTTCGATTGCGGCGCGAGCTGGACATGACATTAGTCATACAAGTGCCGCTTTCACCACTTGTGCGCGCGCCTTGTGTGCGGGTATTGTCATAGCTTCGCGCCAATTACGTACATATCGTGATTATACTACTGACCGAGGCCTCATTAATTATTGTCCTTTGGCAAAATAAATTCGTTACGCAATCGACCGCGCGCTACGCTCGCGGTTTCGACATGTCATGCGCGCTTTTGTTTTCTGCAAATGCAATGCGCTTTTCGAAGAAAACCAAAAACCGATTACGCTCGCATTATGTATTCGTGACTCGAGGAAATAGGCTAGTGTGTCGAGGATATATCGCCACTCCGTGTACAGAGTGTCTCGAAACTAACGGAGATGGGTATTTTTTTTAATAACAGAGTCTTTTTTTAAAAGCTACTCAGAGTCGACATATTTTTGTAAAACAAAAATGATAAAAACTTTGTCATCCGCTTCTCTATTTTCTCTCTGTGTCTCTCGTTCTCTCTCTCTTTAACACACACTCAGCTCTCAATCTCTCAACATATTACTTGTTACAACGAAGAGACAGTTAGCGCAAGGATAAACGAGCCCGGTATCTCATGGAAGCGTCAAATCTGATGCTCCTGACGTTAATTAATGTTCCTCGGTACACATGCCACCGCGTCTACACGTGTATTTTCCGTGCGTGTGCGCCTCTGTCCATTCACACGCTCAAAACTGTGAGAACATTATTATGCGCCGGATTAAGGCACACATCTGCGGGCTATTTATCATGCGACGCTCTTAGCGCACACAGTAGGTACGTACGTACGTAACATTAAAAAATACATTTTCTAAAAATTGGACACGCGCGCACACGCAAACCATTAAGGAATTTATTTATTTTTGTCCGGGAAACACAACGCAATTTTGTTCGGGAACTGCGTTGTGTGAAAAAAAAAAAAAAAAAAAAGATCCGAAAATGGCATTGGTATCATATTAAATCGACTGACACTTTAAATTAAGTGGCTTTAACTTGATTTAAAACGCACGCTCTTAAGCACTTCCGCGAGACGGCTCCTCGCTTGGTGAACGTCTTAAAAGGAGTCAGCCTGACTCTATTAGGAAGTCGCCATATTGAATGCAGGGACTCCCTACTAGAGTCAATTTGACCCCAGTTAAGTTCAATCTTCTCTCTTCCTATTTCGCTTCCTCGGCGTTTCTTCTTTTTCTCGTCTCCGTTGTGACACCTTTTTCCTCCTCTTCGTCCGTCGAAGGACCGTCTTTAGACATTTATAGAATAGAATACAACAGACGCGATTAATCGATAGATCGCAAATTCTAATCGCGCAAACGTCGTGAAAAATGATTTGTTCTACTTCGCAAAATATATTATTCGAGTTACATATTGTTTAAACATTCGCTCTTTTTTAAATTATTAACGCACATCTCTAAGAACTAGGCAACGGTCTTTACATTCAACGTAAACGTTTTTTTTTCTTTGTCATTGTCGCGCGTTACGCGCTATACTATCTGTTTCAAGGATAGAAATATACCAAAGGGACGAGCAATCGTGCCAACACCACGGGGGCGGCGGGAGTGCAACGATATAGAAGCACGTAAAGCGCGGCGCTGCAACAAAGGCGATGATGTCGATGCACATTGGTCACGGCAATGTGCAATAACGTCATTCAGCAATTTTTCCTCGAGATGCCGTCGAAGAACAGAAAGGTTGAAGGCCAAACGGAGAGGGGATAAACGGGGGTGGAACGAAGTGTCGGGTGTTGCGCTGAGTAATATTTTCTCTGAGCAGCGCGATACAAACGATATTACTCGATAAGCGAGACTTGTTTGTGGCTCTCCCTCTCTCTCTACATATGTGGCATAATAAAAAATATAGTATTTTACTTACTTTATGTATATGTAAATAAATAAAACTGCGCGAGACGCAAGTCAGACACGGTTAAGAGACACGCTTTTGCCTTGCGATTTAAAATCGCGAAAATAGCTTCCAAATAAAGCAGCAGCAGCAGCAAAAAAAGAACATACTTCTAAATTGCATAGGGATTTTTCTATAACAAAGTCCCACTTCGTTCATTAGTTGAGATTGGAAATCGGATTTGACTTGACCCAATGCGATTACCATGCCAAAGCCTCTTCCACTACGGAGGAATAATGGATACTCTCTATTCTCATGAGAGAGTAAGAGAGAGAGAGAGAGAAAGGGGAGGAAGAGGGAGAGAAGAGACGAGAGAGAGAGAGAGAGACTCTGCGGAACGTTCGCGTCTCAATCTTTCCGCTCGTTTTCGAAGAATCACGTTTCCACCGTCGAGACGAACGGAGAGTTAGACGAAGAGGGATTTGAAGGTAGGTTTCTTTCGTTTTATGACGAGAAGCGCGGCCATTAGTGTTAATTATGTTCCGCGAACAAATCCTCTTGCTTTATACGAATACAACGAAAGGACGGGCAGATTCGCGACAAGACTCTTTCTTTCTTTTTCGGATTTGGCGAAGTAAATAAAACCACCGCGCGCGCTGCTCCTCCCTTTTGCGCCCATTACAATCTGTCGCGACCTTTTACCCCGTATTTAACGAAGATTTAAAATTCAATCGTTGAATTTTTTAACATTTGTTCTCCTCGAAACTTCGCGAAACGCACTGCCAAGGTATTTTTTTTTCTTACAAACGTAATTACATCCCTCGCGCGTAGCACGAATGTTCTTTGATTCTCGGACGCAATTAGAGACTCGGGGATCATGATTTTTGCATCGTCAAATCTCTCCTCTCTCTCTGTGATTTCGTTCGAAACACGCACGCACGCGCGGGTTCACCAATTTAGTTGATTCAAGACGTCCTCTATATTCGGGTCGCAACTATGTCCGCGATAATGGTTACGCGGGCTCAAACCACTCGACGACCACTTCCGCATGTGGAATTACAACTGCAACAGTATGCGGTCTGTATTCTGCGTACACACGCAGATCATCAAACCGAAATTCCACAACGTCGAATAATGCGTTTGGTTCCCTTCAACGATATCATTTTCTGTTTACATACGAGATGATAACCGCGTTTCCGCCCCAATTAACGTCATACAAAATTCATTAAGCTAATTGGACTAATATATGTTTATCTCCAAAGAAAACTGCGGCTCTGGCGCGCATCAGCATCCGCACAAACGAATCCCGTGTGTGACTTTTGCCGGCAACCGGAATGTTACGCGATACATCGCACGTCTCGCCGTCCATTATTTTTATTAATATTTATCATTCTATTTTTCCCACGTTTCTTTTATACGCTCGCGGTAATTTATTCGTCTGGGTTTTAATAGAACAAATTATTCATCACAACAGCGAATCAATAATTCCCCTCCCTCCCCTTTTCTCCGTCTCTCCCTCTTCTTATCTCGACTCTTGAATCTCCATTAACACTGGAGATCCGGTCGGTCGGGTGCACTTAACATTTTTCCGAAGGACTAAACAATCAAAAACCGGAATCCCCAGAAAATAGGATCTGTCGAGGCATTGATCAAACGTGATAGAACAATGTACGCCACCGGGAGATCTCGCGAAAAAAAAGACTTCGAACGCACTCACCGGTTTGGAGGGAAACAAACGTGCGCGATGGGAAAAAAAAAAGAAGAAAAACGGCGGCGGTGAGGAGGAGGGGAGAGGGAAATGGGAGAGCGCGAGAGAAAGAGATGTAAAATGCGCGCCATTATCAATCCTGATGTATTGTTCTGTCAACGGAACGGAGCGGAGTCAACGGCGCCTGACATGACCTAGATGAAATCGAGGACTCTCGTGTGGAATACGCGCGCGGGAACAAAAAAAAAAAAAAAACAAAACACGTGACGATATTCGCGCGGCTGCGTGTAAAATTTACAGAAGCAAAGTCCACTTGTGCGATTAACCGGAAAAAATATGATTCGCTTCGGTGTGATATCGAATGACAAAATTATTCGCGCGCGCGAGTATAGTTTGCGACAAGCGTTTTGGACTTTGTTTCAGCAAGTTTTTAGATTTAACAAACGCACACACACACATACAAAATACAAATCCATTCGCGAGTTTCCATGAGAGAATTGTGGCGTTTTTGTAATTGTCGTCGATTGAGTGCGGCGGATCGGACGGCGCAATTAACGGCGCGGGAGCGAGTTTTGCGCGAAACTGCGCGAATACATAAATCACCACACCGCAATCAGAGTGTCCGTATAGTACATCTTCTTGAGCCAGACGTAAGTCCGCGATAATTGTGTCTGTGATTGCTAACCGAAATGAGGGGAAAACCCAGAAGCTCTAAAAACCGAAGAAGCTACTAATAAAAGTTTTTGCAGACCTTGTCTCTGATCTCCTGTCGCATCTTCTCCCGTTCCTCTTCCATTTTGCGGTGCTTCTCCTTTCTCCGTTCCTCGGCCTCCCTGATAGCCTCCTGCCTTTCTCTCTCGGCCTCTTCCTCCTTTTCCTTGTCGTCCTCATCGCCACCCTCACCGCCTACTGCTCCTAAAATGCAGAACATTTTTTTTTGTGCATACCAATTTCTTTTTAAAGACGCGTAAAGAGACAATTTATTAATTTAGTAATTATGTAGAGTGTTGAAACAAACTACAGAGATTGTGAAAAAATAAGAGTTTAATTAAGGTAAGTGTTTTAATGACCGCAAACATTTATTGAGGAAATATAATTATTATAAATATTAATCAACAATTGTTATATAGATACAAATATTATTATTAATAGTTATTAGATGTGAGTATTAATTACGTGACAAATGCAAATTTAAGTATTTTTAAAAATATATTTTTAATTGTTACTTTTTCTCTTTATGCACGTACATAAGTAATTTGTTACAATTATTTTTTCAACGAATGTCCGGCCAGTGGTGCTTCAAACGGTCATTGGGACATTTATATTCAGTAGGTAATTTGTGTGATAATTTAACGCGTTTAAATTGTAAAGTGCTCGCTTCCTTTGAGGGTGTATTTAATAAAAAAAAAAAAACGTTGCTCTTCTCTTTCGAATGCCGAAACTGCTGTTGCGCAATAGTGTGGGCGTTAAATCGCGGATAAAGTGTAAGATTTTTCGCAAAAAAAAGCGCAGAATGACGCGATGGAATCTCCGCGCGCTTCGATAAAAGCAAAAAAAAAAAGGAAAAAAAAAATACCGAGAAAATTAATACTACTATCCCGGCGCCAATTCATCCCTATTCTTTTTCTTCGCGTATTTCGCGCGTTGAAAAGATGCTTTGAAGTCCAATCAATCTTTCTCTATTTTGTCCGTCGCTATTTCGAGCAACTGAAATTCCAACTTTGAAGAACGCCAAGAAAATCTCGACGCCGTTATACGCCCACTTTAGACAAATCCGACACGAGGATGAACTAATTAATGACGTGCCGTAACAACGTAATAATAAGAACAACAAAGTAGTGCTTTGCTGATAATATCGATAAGCAACACAATCTTTGATTTAAAAGCTTTGTTTTGGAAAAATTTAATTTAATATCGCGCGCAAACCTGAGAAAAAAATCAGGCACATTTTTATCTCCCGTCGGAATCAAATCAGAAATTTAAATTCAAATTTCCAAATCTCTTTAGCGAAATTTCTCGCTGAGCCGAATAAAAAATCGTTATGCAAGTACGCGGTATATATTCGAAAATCGCGCGCGAAGCGATTTAAAACACGTTCCGTGTCCTAAAAGAGATTAATAACAGGATTCCTGCGGTTTTGTCTACCCGCTCATTCCTACGTTCGACAAAACCGTCGACGAGAGAGAGAAAGAGAGCAAGTTTTATTTGACAGAATGAAATTCTCCCGCGGTTATCCGAGAATTTTGCGTGACGTCACGCGCGTTGAAGAGGCGACGCACCGGCTGTTTTTATCATAAAATGTTTTCACGCCAATTTAGAGTTTGTGTTTTCCCGCAAAACTTTTTTCCCCGCTCAATTTTTATGTTTTTTTTTTTCCCCCACGTAAAATCGCGTTTCATAATTGAAGCGCAACCCGATCGCACGAAGCGACGACGAGTTTCTCGAAGGGAAGAAATTACCCGCGACAAAAACAGGGCCTGGCGACACTGAAACGCCGTCCGGTGTGCAACGGCGTCCGAGTGAATCCCGACCACTCGTTAGTAGTAAATACTATTTCCGTACAAACGGTGGAAAATCGGTCGTTCGAAACACCTGCGGCCCGGTAGTGTCACGAGCATTCGGTCTCGCGCTGGCCCCGTTGCATTGTCATCGGTATCTAATTGAATCTGCATCTCTCTCGCAGCGCGCACCAGATACGTGTAACGCGCCGGGGTCTCTATTACAAATGGACGGAAAATTAAAATGTCGCCCGCGAGCGATAAACAAATGCGTTCGCATCCATCTCTATGGAAAACGAGCGGGTGCAGCTGCGAACGTTTAAGTTAATGCCAGATGCGCCGATCACGGTGAGATTATGATTACGGGCAATCGGAAATATCCGTCCGGTTTCCAGTCGCGCGTCAAACGTCGCGTTTTTCTCTCGCCGAGATGAATAACGAGAGAAAGCACGCGTGTGTTATTTTATGCGCCAACATTTTGCAAATTACCGCACTTTTGTTTGTTACACGCTAAGTTTAATGACCAGACACCATTGAACAGAACTTTATCGAAGAGATAATTATAATAAAATATTGATTTACGCGCTAGAAATTTTATTAAAGTAATATTTAAATATTAAAAATATTTAATTTTTATTATTTGTAAAGTAACATTTGAAAATATAATCTAGAAAATATTTAAAATATTGACAGTTGCTCAACAAGTCTGATAATTGTTTCTTTGATCAATGTCCGGCCATTGGACGTTTATCTTTTTACTGTTGCCCTCAATTTGATTAAAAAAAAAAAAAAAATTCTATTTTCTGTGTGGAAAAAACGTAACTTCGTAGAGTACGCGCGTCGGTCGACATGCATGCGAAACGTGTCCTTATTCGAAGAAACCGAAATGGAATTTGCATTTTAACTGGTCTTTAAAGATCGAAATCGTCTCTCTATTTCGACGCAAATGAAGATAACGAGCCGCAAAAGAGAAAGTCGGATTTTCGTCCCTTCGTTTATCGCTCGTCTCGGATGCTGTGTAACGCTCAATCGTCGTTTCATCGAGAACAATCCGCCCGTCCAATCATCGCCACGCAGATGTTAGCGAAAACGAGTTTACAACGAGATTTCAAATAGTCCACCCATTCAGGATTCGAATTTCTCGCCGGACTCCGTGTGTTCGTATTACCACACTTGGATTGTATGTTAAAAACGCTCGGACGTTCGAAGACGAAATTTATAGATTCCTCTGTATTTTGCGCGAGCGAGTTCGGCGACGAAAGCGCGAGAGAAGAGAGCGCTTTAAAAATAGAAACGATTAAATATTTCAGGCGCAAATAGCGAGATCGCGAAAATATTTAGCAAAACACTCGACTACGAAGTTCTCGAAAACTTTTTGAAATAACTGAAAAATTGCGAACGGGACGCGGTTTGTTTTTTAAAACTTTTTTCTTTTTTTTTATCACGTACGCCAAGAGATTTTTCGCATTATTATTATCCGACAACAAGTGGCATGTTTTATTCATGAGAGCAAAAGTCTCAAACAATTTGTATCCGATACTTTAGGCTGGATCTACGATATTTCGTTTCCTTTTCGATTTTCGTTGTGTCAAAAAAGAGAGAAAGAATAAAACGAATATCAGTGGCAGGTCGAAATAATTTTAGAGCGAAATCGGTCGCATCCTCAGAAAAAAGCCAGTTCCAGATTTTACTTGTCCGCAAGATCCGATTTGCATGCAAATCTGCCTGAACCCGGATCCCGGTGTCCACTCGCGAGCGGGTTATATTCACGTACGTTCCGCATTGTTCCCTCGCTAGATTTGGAAAGGGTGAAAAGTTACCGTTTGTGGTTCGAGGAATTGGATTATATTATCGAAAAACACATTCGATACATTTCGCTTCGCAAAGTAACCGGATGAAGAGAGAGAGAGCGAGATGGTGCAACAAATCCCTTTTCATTTTTTTTTTTTTTTCCGTATTGTACGCGCGCGATTTCGAATCAAAGAGCATATAACTTTTGCAAAAATGTTTTCGTTTGCGAAACGCGCGTTTACAAACGGAAAAATATTATTCTTCTCTCTCTCTTTGGAGACTATTTTAGCGCTTCATCGATTTCACATGTACCGGTAAAAATTTTATACCGCGTACGATATTCACGACGTTGAGCGGCGCTTATGCCGATCGCGGCGCGATTATACGCGACCCATTAGTCGCGACAGGAGCGACTAAACGCTAACTCGATTAGCTGTCAACAATCGATTGAATAGAGTAATCTATAATACACTCGCATTCATTGACACGTTTGCACGCTCAACCCCCTGGCATAACTAGCATCTGGTACTAGGAGCTTAGGTCAAGCAGTCTTGATTAAGCCACTTCGACGTTAATTAACTGCATCTCCAGAACTCGCGCTTCCATTCGAACGCAGCCCGCCTCGATTGTAACACATCGATCGCTTGAACGCGCGCGAGCGTGTTGCATTTTCAGCAACGAGCGGCGCGCGTCGCTGAAAACCCGAGTCTTAATTCGGCGTTTAACCCGTTCTGTATTTTAACGTAAAAAAAAAAAAAAAAAACACAGGATGTTATTTAACGCGCGAACGACGACGAGAGAAAAGGACCTTCGAGTTCTGTAATCGAAACGAGTTAGAAAAGTAATTCAAGAGGCGTCTCAATGTCAGCGACCACGCGATCGATGGGGGGCTATTTTAAGCACGTAAATTTACACTCGTCGTGAAACTCTGTCGCGAAAAGGAAACAGTTGCGGAGGGGAAACAGGAAAAAAAAAGCTCGATGCTTTTTTTAACCCGAACAAACTTCGCGTCGTCACTGCGTCGCCGTAAGTAAGAGTTCTCGGTGCTCGGTTATTCATTTCCGGTACGGGACTGGAGATGTGTATATATATATATATATATATATATATACGTATATATATAATATATATAGTAGTGGTATCAGAGCTTCACTCCTTCGTGACGGAAGTGTAGCGAAGGAGAACGGAGGGTTCTCGCGTTAGAAGTTGATTGTTCCGGTCTCTCACGTGCGGTATGTAAATCTCTCCCCAACATCGGAGATTCTGTCTATCTATCTCTCTTTCACACATACACACACCCCTTTCACTCGAGCTCGAAATCCCGACCTCGACTGCTGACTCCAACGTTTTCTTCGTCAGAATTTTTTCCTCTCCTCCGCAATTTATCGACGCGGAGAAATTTTTGCTTAAGTATTGACGTGAAATTTCGCCGCCACGGCGGTGAGTGATTTATTGTGGATGTTTAAGATTAATGATCGTATATACACGCTTAAAATGAATGTTAAAAAAGGCGCCTGCGGATAATTGTGGAAAAAAAAAACGCCTTGTCGCTTTTTTCGAGGATCTTATCGATACAGAAATGCGGCGAACAATGCGCGATCGGGGGCGCGAGTGTTTAACCTTGATCTCCTTGTTACTCGCTCGATACGCGGACTTCATTTTTCTCGCGAGTTTTCTCAGTGAATTACAAGTTTGTGCAAAAATTTTAATTCCGAAAAAATCCTTGACACACGTACTTACATGTATATCGATATTCGCGGTGCGCGCGTTGCATTGTTGCAAAACGTTAGCAACAGCAGACTCGAGAAGTTTGGAATTAGTTCTATTGATTGTTCCTTTGGCGGCGGTGGCGCGTATTGATTCGGACGGCACGAGATTATACAACAGCGAGGCAATTTCTCTCGTGGTTAAATCGCAGCAAGTGTGCATGTGCCGTGCGCTCGCATTTACTTTGCAAAATTGTCGAGTCGCACGATAGTCTGCGTCAAGCTGTATGATACGCTTTGTGATCCGATCGTGATTATCTTTCAAAGTAAAAAAAAAAAAAAAACGATACAGAAGAGAATCCGAACTGGTTACTGCGGTTTTTGCGCAGAGTTAGCGCGTTAGTGTATTCGATTTTGTTTTTTTTTTCATGACAAAGCATCGTGAAATTCCAACAAAATTGCAACAAAGTAATAATTTGCTCACTACCCGCATTGACACGAAAATCACTTGAACGATATATTCGATATTAAATAAAAATTAATAAATTTATTTTAATAAACACTTTATTTTAATAAATTTATTTATTTAATTTTAGTGTATCTGATTTCTGTCACGACAAAAGCATCGTGAAATTTCAGAAAATTATAACAAAGTAATTTGCTTACAACCCGCATTGACATCATTTTAACGATGTATATTTGATATTAAATAAAAATTAATAATAAATTTTTATAAATATAAAAACTGTACGTAAGTAAAATATTACAAACACACACTTTTTCAAAAAAAAAAAAAAAGATTAAACGAAATGCCGTCACTAACGATATTTTTAATCGAAAATTTTACACAGAATATATTTGTTTAACAATTGTAAGGCGGTTTAGAAATTAAATACACTTTTTCTGCACAAACTCGAAATAGATTACGTATGATAGTGGCGCGCAAATGTTTGCGTACGTGGCTGCATTCGCCTTGCAGCTTGTACTGCAGTAAGCGACCCCACCACCTCGCCGAATTTTTGCTGAATATATGAAAATGGCTTTGTCGAATAAGCAAAAAGGAGAACTCGAAGATTCTCGTTCAGCAATTTCGCACGTTGCACAGCACAATTGCGTGGAACTAACGTACGTCACAATAGCGCGAGCGTGTTTTCGCGTCGTAGAAATGTTCTTTAACAATCTTCGCCGCTTCGATCTTTTCCTCGCTTTAACTTCAATTTCACTCGCCACGCTACACTCAAAACAATACATTTTTGTCCGCGTATAAACGTAAAACAACAACTGTAAAACAATTTTCCTTTTAGTCGCGTTAAAAATAAATTTGACCAAAGGACGATCGGTAAAATACGTTCGCAATAATAAAGCCGCCGTCTCTAAGTGACTCTTCGTCGAGAGTTCAGACATAAATTCACGGACTTTCTACTTTTCCTTAAGACTTTATCGTCTGGATAAGACAAACCCAGAAACACGAAAGTAGCATTGAAAAGTTTTTGCCTCAGGGAGGAGAGAACGACAATACCAATGCACAGCGGTGCTCTTTGAGAGATGGGAGCTATGCGAAGATTTAAAGAGATTACAGTATCAGTAAAATAACAACACGACTGTCCGTACACTGTCACATTTTCACAGCGCAATAATAATTTTGCAATAATATATTGAAAAACGAAGAAAACCGAGTTTTAATACACATCTTTCAAGCGCGCAAATTCGAAGATTCGATATTGGTTTTCGATGTTGAAAAAAAAAAACATTATCGCAAAAATTAATTTGTAATTCGAAAGAATTTTTATTTTTAGAACATCTCACAATTCGCACGATCGAATAACTCAAAGGAATCTTTTGTTTTTTATCAGACACATATTTTAAACAAGTTAAAAATTTTTTTAATCACAGAAGCTCTGCTTTATTTTTTCGCGACACATAAATAGGATCATTTTCGTGTTTGGTGGCCGGATAAAATAAAAAGTAGGTTACACGATGAAGGCAGGCAAAGCAGAACAAGAGCAGATGGTGCTCGTTAAAGAGCAAGCTCGAGAGAGAGACAGAGGACAAGCTCATTTCGGAGAGACGGACGTGGGCTCCTCTCTAAGTCGACGATGTGAAATTCAATTATTGCTTCCGGTAAGAGAATTATCTCAAGAACGATCTCGACACTCATCGGCTAAGTTATTTGACGAAGATTTTCATTACAAATTGGGTTACAACGGAATTTCAATCTCCATTATCGATAATCGAATCGTAATCGCAACGAAGAGAAAGAGAGAGAGAGAGACAGAGACGATGCAAAAACCAGGTTTGCTAATGAAGATATTTCTCCCCGTGATGAATATTCAAGTGTCGAGTGAGAGTTTATCAGCGCGGTGAAGTATCGCGAATAAATATCGGAATTCTAAATTACATTTTTTTGAGCGATCACACACACACACGAAAAAAAGAAAGAAAGAAGCGTATAATCCGCGCTCTTTATATTCAATCAGTCGTATACAAAAAAAATCAATTTCTTAAACTTTACGTATCGGGGACACACGTCGCACAACTCGCGACCCGAATGACAAATGAGTGTACATCATGTGTATGTGTGTGTGTGTGTGTGAAAGAGAGAGAGAGAGAGAGAAAGAGTCCGTTTGGAAATGATTGAAAAAACAGAAAAAAAGAGACGTGGAACCTCCTCTTTATTCAATATCATAACACTTTAATACCTTAATCCTCCGGTCTGCAGACGAAGGTCTCACGATTAAGAAAGAGCCGTTAGCCAGACTCATCGCCAGACTCACTCACGTTTTTTTCTTTTAAAAAAAAAAGACTCGCGGCCCGCGACGGAAATACGGGATCGCAAAATCCCGTTTTTTTTGCGGCTCGGGGTTTTTTTTTTGTTTTCGAGTCGGAGCATACCGAATGAACAAGATCGATAAGTTAAGTAGTGCATGCTTGGTTTTGAATAGGACATACCCAGTATGTCCATGACTGAGCCCCGTGACAGCCCCTATGCTCGTGATAGTGGTGACAGTAGTACTGGTGCCGTATCGGTCAGACTTCGCCACGGAGTCGCCGCCACTACCACCACCACCAGCACCACCGTCACCGCCGCAAGCTCCGTCTCCATCCCCCTCCACTACATCTCTGCGAGACGCACACGTCTCTCCCCCCGTCGCCGATGGGATGGGCGTGCTTGGGCGACGGGGATGCGAAGGGGTGCGCGCTGCGGGGGTGGGGAGAGGTTAGAAAAATGTTCAGTTCCTCTCCGGAGGTACCCGTTGATTCCCTTTCCATCCCTGCCTTGCCGCCCGCGCCCGTGCAATATTTTGCTGTCCCTATAACCGACATGATCGGCTTTCCAACAGCATAGAACGGAATGGAACGTGACATGTCTCTCGATATGGAGAACGAAGAATGGAATGTGTCGGAGGGGTGACGTCGAGGCTTGTACAGCCGGTTAAGTGGTTAAGCGGCTCGACTGGGTCACGCGGAATGAAGCGATGATATAACACGTGATGCGACACGTAACGTGTGCGACATCCGAGAAAATATGTGGAGTATAGATTTATTCCGTTAATCCCGCGGACTGTGATGCCCTATAATGACGCTAGAAAAAAAAAAAAAAAACGCGCGCAAAAGCCCGCAAAGTCGCTCGAGAACATTGCGAGATGTTTCGCGAAAGAAACGGGCGCGTTTTGTGTTTTTCCGCAATTATTCGCGCGAGTTAAAAAAAAAAACGGCGAGATTCGATTGCCGTCTCTCTGTGAAAGGCGCGAGAAAACACGTAATTCAGGGAGAAATCTAATTTTTTGGAGGGGGGTTAAAGTGCCCCATCGATCATTTTCGCCTTGTGTAAGTATGACAGATGTTCGCCGACGATATCTCGCAATCGACCTACGGTTAATAGGTCGTAGGTCACAGACCCTATTAACCACTACCTGCGCCCGCCGCCGCCCAAGTAGACCCAATAAATTATATCGCTCATTAAGTGCACTCTACACGTGGGAATATTTCTTAATGGTTTTCCGTCTTCATTCGGTGGACGCACGCACGCGAATACTTCGGAGTTTTAATTGCACTTTCTCTCTATCTCTCTCTCTCTCTCTTTCTTTTGCAAAAATCGTGTCAATTCGAGAGATCGTGTCCTTGATTGCGAAATTGATAAAAAGGCACTCCGGAAAAGTCACACCTTTTATTCTCTCGCTCGTCTCTCGCGCAAGTGTAATATCGGTGCTTTTAGTCAATTACAATGGGAAGAAAAGTCATCCATAGGAAACGATTCTAAAAAGGTCGCGCCATTTACTTTCTTTTCCGCGTTTAGCAGCGCCCAACGTACGTGTTGCCACCCTGGCTTTCTCTCTCTCTTTCTCTCGCCCCGGCTATCGGCTTGATAAATACAGGCAGGCTGTTGAATAATTCAACGATTGCCCCGCCAGGAAACAAGCGCAACGTAACACCGCGCGGTTACTGATTCGTCTAAATCACTCACTCCGAACCGACCTTCTCATCAACAATGCAAGATTGTGAAATTTTTTTTCCTCCCCGAGACTAGCTTGTCTCCACTACGCAAGTCTGGATCACGTGACTTTGCTTCCGCAGTCAGAGATGTACGGAGCGATCCACGTGATCCACGTTCAGCAGACGCGGTGGAAAGTTGTCGGAAAAATTCATTTTCAACGAACTGTCTGACTTCTGATGAAGTCGAGTCGAATAACACGAGTGCTTCTTGTAAAATCGTAAGAAAATCGCAGGAACAGACAGCCGTTCAGCAAAATAGTAGTTTTTTTTTTTTTATTAGAGAAAATCGAATTCTTACGCAACTGTCAGACAAACGAGCGATAATCTTGTAAGAACGAGCGGGGAAGGAAGTAGAAATGGCGCAATATTAATTTTAGTACAGAAATTGCGGCGACTACATTTCAGGCGATACGTAGAAACACGCAATCCGTATAGTTAGTATAGGTTATTCCATTAGCAGAGCGTTTAAGCACGCCATGATGGCCTCAATCACGTCAAATGCGTTTAATTATGATCAAGAATCCAACGTGTATATACAGGGCGCTGCTCTGTACACGCAAACGTTATGACAACGAGATGAGTGGAGTGTTAATGAAAGAGTTCCGCGGTAAGAAAGAGTAAAGAGAGAGAGAGAGAGCGAGGTATGAAGAAGCGAAGTTAATTTTTCAAAATTGCGTTTTGTGTCAGAGTTAGAATTTTTTTTCTTTTACACTTGAGTATTCGAATATTCACATTCGCAATTTGCGAGAAAAATGTCAAACTCAACAGTCTTTCTTCACTTAACCCTGTAAACCCTGACATTTATGTTCGACGCGATTTTTTATTAATTAAAAATTGTCTCTGCGAAAAATCATGAGATTTTTATTTGAAACAAGGAAAAAACTGGTGTTGATATTGTCTTTATTTTCTTCTTCTCTTTAAAAACTACACCGGAAGGATATCTCATTTTCAAAAATCGCTCTGACAAGTTCGGGGTGTTAGCAGGATTAGAAAATCTGAAAACGAAGTTTTAATCTCGAGGATTTAGGAACTGATTTTCGCAGCGAATCATTGTGCGCGCGCGTGTGTGTGTTTTAACTCCGCTTTCCATACAAATAACTATTTTTCTCCGGGGGTGTGGAATGGAGTTTCGACGTGGCAGCTCGCTCGGCTTGTTCTATTCACTCTCTCTCGCGCGTATCAGCGAAGTGAGGAAAGGCGAGCGAGATGTCGGATGAGAGAGATCTCGAGACGGCGCTTTCGCGCTATAAAGTTGTTCTTGAAGTATTCCTATATCGTCCAACGTTGGTATGCCAATATAGTGCTCGCCCTTTGTCACCCCTCATTCCCGAGAGCATGCTCTCGTCGACCACCCTCGTCGCATCCCTTGCCGCCGCTGCCATATTCCCTCATCGACCAGCAGAACATCCCCTCATCTCCCCTCTCTCTCTCTCTCTCTCTCTCTCTCTCTTCCTCGCATACTCTGCTTCGCACGGAGTGGTATGCCCGCATACCGAGAGGATATAATGATTGGTAACGGATTGTCTGCAGTTCGACCACGACGATGCGTGGATTACGTGCTCTCGCTATTCTTCGCAGACACAATCCGAGCCGCATGCAAGATCCGCACGCCACATCAAAGTTTATCGCGCGTCGTTATTGAAAATTCGCGTCAAATTGATTTGGTAATTATCAGAGGGTATATTTTACAACAGTATATTTTTTTTTTACAACAGTATATATTTTTTTTAGAATAGAGTAGAATATAATAAACTAAATTCAAATAAGATCTTACGAGCTGTGATCCATCGGTATTGGGTAATAAGTAACGAAAAGTAAGTTCTAATTACGCGTTGCGACGTTTCGATCATTTATTATTTCCAATTATCTTCGACTTATCTGCTCAAGTATATCAGAAAACACATTTTGCTGCTGCTTTTATCGAAAATAATTTGTAACGGTCTTTTTCCTATTTTAATCTGCGCTTGTTGTATTCAAATCAAAGTTATTGCCGTTTTTATATTTTGTTCATTATAATAATTTTTTTGTTCTGGGTTAAGCTTAAGAACAGTCTTGTAAGGCTGCTGCCTCGCCCTTTAAAGCGCCTTTGCTGCGATTCTTTCCGTTTAAATCCGTATATACGTTTTACGTCTTTAATACGGTTATTTAATTTTCATGTTTTTTGCAAAAGAAATACATTACTGGAACTGCTTTTATTGTTTGTTATCCGCTACTACACCAGCTCGCAAGGTCTTAATTAAATTCGAGTTTCTTCTCTTGTTATTTGATTAATTTTAATGAACTTCTATTTATTTCTAAAGAGATTGCGAGATTTGTGTTCTACAAATTTGCGGTAGTAATCGCGAATTAGTGAGCAATAAACGATCCGACTGGGGCGGCAACGAGCTCAAGTTAAACAACGGTTAGGTTTCGTCGATAAGGTTCGTCGTAACAGAACGGCTGGATGCCGGCGGAGGATCGTTCCCTATGAGAACGTATATATACGCTCGGCGATTCAGGCGATTCTTCGAAACGTATAAACACGTTTTCTCTCGCTTGATTGTAAAATAACGATATTGCGCCGATATTGCACGTAGTGTCATCCGTTTCAATTGCGAAAGGGGAGAAAATGTCGTATCATCGCGCGCATCATTCCTTCGCCTTGAACAACGACCAATGTTGTTTCAACTCGGGATATTGCCGCCGTTTTAAGCGGCATCTCTCTTTAATTTTATTTATCCCTTTAATTCGTGCGCATTATTACCTCTCCGACCTCCAGTTCCGGACTTTCATCGCGCCCTTAAGTTCGTAAAAAAAAAAAAAAAAAAAAACAAATTACGTAAGACTGTCCATCCCCCGCGTCGGGGTCAACGTAAATTAATTCGCGAGTCGGTGATAAAACAGGTCGGGCGCGTGCGTTGCGTAGTAACACGCACACACACACACACACATACTTGTGTGGTTTTCACGTCGAAGAGGCGACGCATTTTGACGTTAATACGATGCGGCCGCCCGCATTCGAGATTGACGTATCCTGCTGGCTTAATCGACTTCTCTGTGCTGTCGCTAATAACACATAATCCAATCGCTAATCCGCATCATACGCTTTTTGCGCGACCACCGCCGCCATTCTTTCCTCCTCTCCGAGAGACAGAAAGAGAGAGAAGAGCTATTTGTTCTGCTGACGTCTAAATAGCGGCGGCCGTGTAATGTCGACGTTCGTATCGAACATCGAACCGCGCCCCGCCGCGCGCTTCTCGTCTCTGCAATTTTCTTCCCAACAACTATAGGATCATCTCTTAAGGAGAAGCTCAATCGCTCGTCTAATTACCGCCGCTTCTCTTTTTCTCGCTTCCAACTCATTCGCTCTTTTCCCTCTACCGCGCCTTTCCCTCACCGCCGTTCAATCCTCCGCGCTCTTTTCCTCTTCCTCTCTTTTTTTCTCGGTTTTTTTTCAACGTTTCTTCCTTTTTTTTTTCCCCTAGCTTGATGCTTTTTCACTCCCTTCTCAGAGTTTCCCTTCTATCGGGTACGTCTTGTTCGGACAAACCATTAGTCCTAAACTTTCCTTCCCTTTTATCCGTTTTCGCGAAAAAAAAAAGACGTTCGGGAAAAAGGCTTTCAATCAGAAATCACAAGCACGCGTGGAGTACAACGGAAGAGAATCACAAGTGCGCGCTCGCGGTAAGTCAACGTGACGCGGTAAATCATAATGGAGTGAATGTCGAGAGAGAGAGAAAAAAAAACAAACGGCGTGAGTTTCGCAGGAAATGACTGAATAGAAAGATCCCGTTGCGTCACGCGTGAAACTAACAGGAGCTTAACGCTCCGGAGTAACCTCACGCAGTCCGCTCACGTGCGCGTTGAGTCAGGTTACCACTCAGCTGTAAATCAGCCTTAAACCTGGCTAGGCAGCTTACAATCAAACGTACTTAGCCCTCGAGTCTTGGCGTTGGCGGACGGATAAAGTGGCGAGAAAGATGAAAATGCAATATATCCGCGATCATAAAAAACGCGCGCGCGCGCGTCTCTCTTCTTTTCCTCGCCTATTCTTATTCTCGCACACGTACGCGCGCGATCTCGGCTTTTACTTCCTGAAAACGCATTCGTAATACATCGTCCGGAAGAGGCTCTCTCGCGGGATTTTAATACGGTTGATTTTAAATGTGCGTTTCCACGCTCGCGGAATTCCCGAGCACAGAGGAACATTTTCTTTCTTCCGTCTCGCGGAGATTTTTTTTTTTTTTTTTTGTTTTCCGCCTCGAATCGGTCGAAGCTTTCCCGCGAACGTTATCTCTCGTCTATAGAAAATGACCGCCACCGTATTGCGAAAATGCGCGCGGTTCCCCAATATTAATCCTATACGACCCCGCAATCAAGCCTCGACAATATTCTCTTCGCAATATCATACAGGAAGCAAGTTTGTTACGCGGAGACCGCACTTTCACATTTGACCTTACGTTAATTGCTATCTAATCTAACCGGGGAAACGTCGTTATCGTAGCCCGCACATGTCCCCACATTACACGGAGAGTACAGATCTCCGAGATATCCGCGATATGAACTCAATCTCTTAGAGAGCGAGACGAGAGAGTTTCCTCGATTCTGTATATCAAAGAATCTCGCGCCGCGCACAGACGGAGATCAATACGCGCGCGAATTTCTCGGAGGACAATGAGGCGCCGAAAAATTTTAAGCAACGTCGTTAAATTCGTTAGCGACGACGTATTGAACGAAGAGGAGGGAACAAAAAGCTCGGCTCGACAAAAGAATGACAGAGACCAATCAACATCTCCCGAGATAACTCCGGCGATCCGCAGTACGACGTTATCGCCCAAAGCCCGTTTGCCAAGTCGTGGCGAAAGATGGATAGTTTTCATCGTCTCGCACCATAAATCGTCGTGGGAAAATCCCGCGCGCGGTGATAAAAGAAAAGATAAGGAAATGCCACGGGAAAAGGGGGAGAGGGAGGGAGAGGAGAGACTGCCATCTTCTTTTGACTGCCATCTTCTTTTGTGAAACACTGAGGACAGGATTCGAGTCGTATATACCTACATATTTTTTTTTCCCGCGGAAGACACCCTCGCCACCAGATACGTGTCGGTACTTGAATAAATTGATGGTCCGAATACGCGTTGATCCCGCGCTGTGTGTGCGTTGTTATGTATTTATTAAAATATACAGAGCATATAAAACTCTCGAGTTGAGCCTCCATAAATTCTGAAGTAATGCTGAAGTACTATTGGAAAATTGCACGGGAAATATTTTTACATACTCGTGCAATAATGGGAATTACAAGAGAGTCCGTTCCACACATGAACGTAATCCCGATCTGACTTGATCTGAACCCGAGGCGATGCGCCTTGATGATTGACCGAAGAAGTTCGATACGCGTTTCCCTGATTTTTCGAAATACACAGAAGAGCGGATCAGATTGTATTCGCGTTGCGAACGTAAAACTCTCGGTGCTCAATTATTTTAAATGTGTACTCGCAAGAGAAATCAAGTAGTTCAAAACGTTGAGAGTCGTACGTGCGAAATATATTTTCTCAACGTCATAATACACTTAGAAAATTCGAACCGAATAAAAATTCTGAGAATAAAATAAAATAATAAAAATATAAAATAATAAAAACAAGTGGCATCTTATTTTTTAAATTGTTATTTATTTCGGGTTTTCTACGTGTATTAATTGCAAGTTAAAAAAATATATTCTCGCACGTATACACCCGGCGGTTCTCAAAGTCAACTATTTCTTGAATTAGTTAAAAAAAAAACCAAAATCTTTGTGAGCGCGATCTAGGTTTGTATCAGACGGACGGTAAGGCTCACACACAGTTCGGGAGAGAAAACTCGAACAATACAGAAGGGGGCGCGTCGCTGGGGTAACCCGGGTAACCTGGATTTACTAAGTACGTGGTACGGGTGTAGAGGTGAGGAATAGATTTTGGCCGGATGCCAACGACGGCACTGCGGATGTCGATGGTGACACTGGGCGCGTTCGATGGTGGGGCTTCGTTCGTGTACGTTCGATCGTTCGGCTTCGCTCGAAATTTATTTGCAAGTTCGAAAACAGTTTAAATATTTATTTATTACTGCATATATATTTCTACATGTGTGTGTGTGTGTGTCGAGTTTCTTTTTTCAAGAACGACGGTATATAAAACTCCCGATCAGCTGATCCTGATTTAACGCCGTTTGGCGCGTGAACGATGCGTGTCGCTACATTTATCTACCCGATGTTGAGGCGTTACGTCGGACGTGTATCTGTGTGTGCAGCCGCGTGTATTGTGAATAACACATTTCGTTATGGCGATATTAAGGTGCTTTCGTTCATTCCTGCGGAAACGCGATAGCTTATACGACAGCCCATGTGGATGCGCCACTTATACGCGTCCACACGCTTGACTGGGCGGATCGGACGTAAATTGTATTTTCTGGACCGCGACGACGGCGTTCGATTGGCCGATCGCGTGCCGCGTTAGTGATTCTCTTCTCGCCAGATTTCCTCTCTCCAGCGATGGATCGATTTTTCAAGAAGAATTTATTTACCTCTTTCTTCACGCGGCTTCTTTTCCCTTTCAGTTGCTGTGCCTCCCTTCGATATCCGTTAATACAGGCTTCGCGCTTCGACATAATTCACTCGCTTATCTCTCGTTGCAACTTGTATCGCGCGGTAATAACATAATATCTACTTTATTTTATTTATTTTCCACTCGCGCGAATTTAAAACTAAACGGAGCCGAACGCGCTTTATTCACTTCGATTTTCTTCCGCCACTGTGTCAAATTTAACGAACGATCGCCCGATTATGTAGATACGTATGAAAAATGTAGCATTACGAGATTTCTATCGACTTCCCTCGAATTCTCTTCCCTCGAACGCTCTTGCACCTGACGCGCACGACGGGCAGCCCGTTAATCGCATTCGCGGAAACTCTCTTTTCCCGCGTCGAAGAAAATCTTTCAACGAAGAAAATATATCCCCCACTCATAAGATAAAGCCGTCGAATCGGGCATTAATTTGCGGGGGAGGAATTGAAAGAAATGGCTCGTCTATTTCGTGCTTTTTCCCACGTTTTCTCGCTCTCTCGCCCGCGCGTGTTCATTCTCTCTCCTCTCCCCGCGCGCGCGCGCGCTCATACATTTTTCACTATCACAGAAATCCGAGAAGACCCATTTCGATTGATGGAGGGTATCTCTTCCACGATAGAATGAGCAGAGCGCGAGGCGAGGAGACGCGACGGCGAGACTAAGAGAGAAAGAGAAAGAGAGAAACAAAAATGGCCGGACGTGCAAGAAACGAAGAGGGGTGGCGAAGTAAATGGCGAGTAAAAAAGTAGCTTTTGTTTCGTCCGGTGCTATTTATTTATACTTTGCAAATAATGAGCTCAATCAATTCTTCGAAGGTAACAAAGCTTATTTTTCCGACCGGGTTTGACTAAACTTCGCTCCATTTCACTTCAAGATCTCTTGATTGTGTTCGAGCATTTTCTTTTTTTTTTTTTGTTTAACATTGAGGAGAAATTGTTGTTACGACAAAGTCCCGTGGGATTTTTCACCGTTTTATTTAAATAAAACAAGAATTACATTAATTCGCAATTTATATATGCGCACGCGCGCGCGACAAGAGGATTATTCCACGGCTCCTTAAATGGTAATCGCCTCTTGGGAGACTCCTTTTTCTTATCTCGTCCTCGTTTCCGGCAAAGAACGATTTCGTAGCAGAATTAATGCATTCCCACCCTGCACTCGCGTGAGTTCGCGCGCTCTATCGAGAGCTCGATTAAAAATCGAATTAAAAACGCGCTCGGAAAAGCTCGATGTTACATAAGAAAAAAAATAACTAGTTTTATGTGAACTAAATATCGCGCGCTATTTACGTCGCCTCTCGACTTCGTGTCCCGAGCGGAGAAAACGAGCGAAAATCTTTGGAAATTATGCAGCGGGGAGTGTTCGTAGAAATAATAGAGAAGGGGTACGAAGGATCTCCCTTCGTTCGTCCCGGGTGTCAGACCTTAAATACCCTCTTACACTCAATTTCGGAAATTGATCCGAACTCTCAGTGTTGATTATTCAGTACTTCCTTCCTGTCCCGATACAATAAGTATCGAGTAACGGGGGTGGGATTTCGCCTTAATTGAAAACACGTTCAACTCCCGTTGTGAGAAAACAGGAGAGGCTCGGCGAGTTAAAAGTAATCGCTTCAAATAAATATCAATGTAATACTTTCCGTTCCCTCTATCGCGTAATACACACCGCATCGCGGTGAAAGAGACATGTTTTTTTTTTCTGTAAAATATATTTCCGAAAAAACAACAAACATTCGCGCGATATATGTCTGCGAAGCGTCCGATATATTTTCTATCTGTGTGACAGATGCGCCGCGATCCTGCGATGTGATTACGAGAAATAAAAATCTAGAATGTGAAAGATAAACACGCCGCCGGAACGAGTAAACACGCGGTATTTTGTGAATAATATTTGTGTGTTGTATTTCAGTTTCCTTCAGTCGGGGAGAGATGATTTTGCAAAAATAATTTCACGATAATAATCGAAATTTAGTGCGTTACGCTGTGAAAACAAATGTGTTTCGAAGTATTTTCATATTTCTTTTCTTGCTCGTTTGCGCGACGCGCGCGCTATTAAAAAAAGAAAAATCTGAAAATAGAAAAACACCTGCAGCATGAGTCGTTTAACCAATTTGCTTATTTGCATTGCAAATGGCGTCGTGAAAGAGAGCGAAATAAACATAAAAAAATCCCATAAAGATGCTTAAACTGCAAATCGTAATGGATACACCGGGAGATGATGCAAGGAAATTATAAGAATTATTGTTACGTAAACGCGCGGGATAATGCAACTAATTAACGGATTATACACCGTCGCGGTTTTCAAATTGTCAAATTTCCGAAATACAACTGCAAATATTAACATTTCCACTTGTAATCTAATAAAGTACATCCGCGCAGCGCGCGCGCGCGCGCCACCGAGTTCGGAATATGAGATTTAAACTCGATTTAATGTTTGCCTTGTTTCTAGGTCAGCAATATGATACGCCGATGAAACGGATTAACCAAGAATGTTACTTAAAGTTCAACCGCAATACGCGGTAAATTGTGTGTTGTTGCATATCGGAAACACATGCGCCCGCGTGAAATTACAAAATTTTTTTTCTTTTAAATTAAATTTAAATTTTAATCCTTCCCGGAATATTAATGCGCGCTGTGTCGTGTAATATTCGTTGTCGAAAATTATTATCGCATAACCGCGTTTTGCGAGGTTTCTTGTTGCGGACTATATTAATTAAACTTGGAAATCCCCATTAGATCAAAATTACCGTGTGATATCTCGTTAAATAACTGCGCGCGAGGGGAGGTATACCCTTTGAAATGTATTTGTGTGCGCGCGCGAAGACAGACACAATTTCTCCTTAATTGGATTATTAAATCACGTTTCCATCATTGGGAACAATAACGTCTCTCTCTCTCTCTCTTGAATACGTCTCAGTCCCACCCCTCGACAATGCGTAACGAATTGAGCGCGCGAAGACGCGTTTTGTTTGCGTACGAACGAGCGTTTCCTCTCGTCTTCTGATTGAATATCGCGCGAAACAGAAACGACTAATTGGCCATCGCGATATTGTCACGCGAAGATCGCGGAGACTCGTGCGCAAGAAACAAATCTCATTCGAGTGCATCCCCCAGCTTTACGGAAGTTATATCCGTTATCGAGAAACATAGTCGGGGTCGTTTCTCTGAAGGGGCTAACTAAGACCGGTGATCTCTGCGCGCAACTTCGTCTTCTCTCCCTCCCTCTCTCTCTCTTTCTCTTTCTCTCTCTCTCATTGAATTAATATCTATTCATGCACTGTTTCGTTTTAGACAAACTGCATAAACTCGAGACGGGAAAGTTATCGTCGCGGAAATAGCGAAAATAACATGTAGCTTTTAACCGTGCATAGTTTATCAACTCGGAAGTTTCCCCCGCGACGTATCTCTCTGATACAATTCAAATAACTGGCGTTGTTTGTTTTTTCATTTTTTGTTTGAAGAGCGGTTGAACGTTGCGGCGTGTTGTTTCTTTGTCTCGCAATGTCAAAGCGAGAAAGAGAGATAACATTCGTGAAAATAATCGAATTGACTTTTAATCGCAACGACAATTTAGTTGTTTCGAAGAGACGCGCCCTCCCTCTTCTCATTGATTCGATTCTCTCATTGGACGCGCCATTGTTTCCCCGGAATAATTTCGTCGGAATAGATTTCCTCGTTCGCGACTATATCTCCGAACCGGCGGCAGTATTTCATTCCCGCGCGCTCGATACACGTGCTCGCTGTATGCTCAGATAACGGATGATGTATATCTGCGCGGCACGGAGGATATACTATTTCCTCCTATTCTCTCACGAGCGCGCAACACTCGGCGCGAGTTATTCCGCGCGTTAATTCCGACCGTGCCAATATGCATGTCATTATAAACGGGCGCGCAATAAGATAACGATCGCGATGTGAGGCGCCGCGTCGTCGCGTCGTCCTCTCATCAGTCTCGCGACCGATCTCACAAGCAAATCCGCGACATTTGCGTAAGATGAGTGCGATCGATGACCGGACATTTCTTACGGAAATAATATTTTATGCCATTACGGAAGTCAAACTGATTTTTAATCAACTTCGTCGAACCAGACTTTTCTATTTGGTTATTTGCGACAGTTACTAAGTAAATACCGTCATGTTTCTCTGCTCTGACAGTTTTTTTCGAATATTTTTCTCGGGAATAGTTAAAAACATATCTTAACAAATATTCAAAATACGGATGTTAGAATTACGCAAGAATTATTTCTTTAATGAGTGTCCGGTCATTGGTCCATGCTCAAATATTGTGTGTTTGATATTTGCGAATCTAATAGTTTTTTTTTTTTAAATAAATGTCCGGTTATTGAGACTTTTATCTCATTATTCACAGATCAATTGTGCGAGAGTTGTTTTGTGTTTGTTGACTTCGAAAGATCCAGAGTTTCGTTACATGAGACTGTGGTACGAGTCATCGCGCGTGCATAGCTACAAAGGGAAAATTGTGAGCTCTCTTCGGACAATCGGCGCAACCCAGTAACCTTTCGGTCAACCTGGCAATCCAGTTTCACAAAGTTTGGCAGTTTCAACTTGCGTCTATGGATTATTGGAGTTCACGGTTGCGCGAACTTGTTGTTGGCAATAGCGCGCCGCTTCTAGTTTATGTAACGCGAAAAGGTGAGGTCGGTTTCTTTTCTTGAGGAAGAGACGCGATGGAAGTTGCGGAGAGCGCGAGAGAATCTCAAAGATGGAATTGAATACATCCGATTATTGCTCGTTTTTATTTGTGCGCGAGCGTTTCGGCGAAACGGGATTGCAACGAACGTCAATTTTCAGCGATATTATTTGCTCGGCAAAGAGCGGAAATATTCGCGGACTTTCTTGTCGCTAAAATGGCCGAGTAACCTCATCCATTAGTGCTCGTGTGTGTGTGTGTGTGTGTGTACCAGCGCGTGTAAATGCAGGACGGTTCACCGCATGCGGGAAATAAATTCCGACATTCGATCCGGGAATTTCCGCGAAAAAGTAGTAGAACCGAGTTTTTCGAAATGCGAGCCATTTCGAACGGAAAATTCGGTAGGAAAAATTTCGCGAGAAGCGATTCTTCAGGTGGAAAATCTGATAATGGAAACGAGAAATATTCTTCTTCCTCCGCTTTCTTTCAAGGTCGCGCACGTCGTTCTTCCGTGAGGAGGTCACTTTGCGATTTTACGGAAAAATCGAAAGATCCGCCCGTGCGCGCGAATCAAATTGAAACGAAACGATCTTCATAAGCAGTCTATTAGACCCCCGTCCGCGTTAGAAATTAGATTACATCGGCGGCGCGAGGCGGCCATTTACTCGCAGAATAACCTATATAACTTTCTCGGCGATGCATCGCGGTCACAGAACTACTTTCTGCGAATGCTAACGAGCGGCCGCTGCGAATTGGGAGGAAACTGCGGCAAGAGTGCAACATCCGCCCTAGGAAGGAAGCGAAATTGCAATCTCACCCTAGGGTGTAATGTAAATGGCAACCATCGCCGACAACCTCTCCGTCCTCCCTCTCCGGGGTCCGCACCCCCCGTGTGCCTACCGTCCCATTCCGTTTCCCCAGCTATGAATCCGTGGGATACTCCATTACCGAGCGTCTCCTGTTTCAGGGTTATCAGCGGGTTCCCATATAAGGTTAATTTGACTTTTATCTCGCGTAATATCTGTGCCAGCTTGCGTTTGCTTTTTACGTGCTTGACCGTGTGTTCATGAAATGTAATCCGCGCGTTCAACGAAGATCCGTATATGCATATGTATGTATATACACAGTTTCTGTAACAGTTCTATGATGATCCGCTTACCGCGAAAATAACTCCAAGCTCGAATTCAAAAATTTAAATAAAATATTACATAGACGAGCGAAAGAGGTCAACACGAGTCCGCAAACACGGTACGTTATGTTGTTTTTTTTTTTTTTTTTTTTATTATTACAAACAGATTTTTCAACCGGGAAACTTGTAGTTTTAGACGATGTATAGCTAGGAAGTTTACATGTTGTCGTCCATTATTTTCACAATTCCACTCGTTTGGACTTAATCTAACAAACGTGCCTGACATTTGTGACAACCTTGACTTCGGCTTTCAAGATCTGTACACGCTTTGGTTTAACGTAACTTAATAAACATTGATAAGGATCGCATACCAGTCGAAACGCGCGGTTGCAATCTGTTTATAATAAGAAAAATATTAAAAAAACAACTGTGCCTGGACTCTTATCAGCGTCTTTTATTCATTAAAAAATTCAGAGTTATCATTGTGGATTCATAAAATATTGACTAAATAAAAAAAATAGGACTTTGAAAGCCGGGTGGGAAATATATTTTTGACTTGTAAAATAATACGTAGAAAATTCGAATTGAATAATACAATTGCAAACTTCACATATAGAACGCTAGGTTGCATCACACATTACTCACTTAACCCCGCAATAAAATTTTAAAAAATATAAAAGTAAAATAAAAAATAGAATTAGAAAATTAAAAATGCACGTAACAATGTCTAATAACTCGTCGAATAATTTTAACAAGTTTAACAACAAATTAATTTCAATTTCGCACAACATGGAATATTCCCTTGTGGAAATATTCATGTTCACCTCTAATTGCTCTTCCTTTTCGGTTTCTGCGAAAGACGTGTAAATCTTTGAAGAGAGAGAGAAGAGAACGAGCAGAGGAAGTAACACGGTGGGGCTTCCCGAAGTAGATTACAGCGTGATTACGCGTTACGTAAGATCATTAAGGGGGCTTCTTTCTGTACATGTGTACGGTCTGTCACTAAGAGAAAGAGAGAATTTATACAAAAGAATCAATAAACCGCAGAAAAGTCCGCGAAAAACGTTCGGAATGTACGAGATAACTTAAAAGAGAGCGAAACATTTCTCGTCTCGGGATGTTTCTTCGCGTGAGGAAAATGCGCGATCGCGAAAATCAATCGACGCTTGATCGCCGTGTAAGAAGAAGAATGCGCGAAGTCGGCTCAAGGGAAAAGTTAACGCGGATTCCTATTATACATTCGAGTACAAAGTAGAACCGATGTTTGCGCCCGACTAAGATTAATGGACGTCGAGTTTGACGGCTGACGGGGTCGTCCCTTCGTGGCCTTCTCTTGTGCGCTGCTCCCATCCCCTTCACACAGGACGGGAGGAAAGACGCTAACCTTCCGACTAACCGTCGGAGTTGATTCTGACGAGAGATGATTTGCATGTCGGTCGTCGGAAGTTATTTTGCGATTCGATCTAGTTCGAAGTTCATGCGGAAAGCCCTAGAGAACCCCTCCCTCTTATACACCTTTTCTCTTCAAAGAAAAAGCTGGTTGTTGCATTTCCTTGCGTCCCGTTTTAATGGGACGGTCTCCCGTAGCATCGGAATACACTAATTAATCGGAGACTCATAATGAGCTTTGTTTAACGAAGGACTCTCGGCGGCGATATTAATCAAAAGTCGGTCGCGCGCGCGCAACAGAGAGAAATTGATTTATCGAAACGTATTTATTAATCATCAAAAGCTAACTCGCCGCGGGCTAACGGCGCATGAATAATCAGGAAAAATGCGCTGTGAACCAAATTACAATCTGCGACGCGCGGTATACATATTTGTAAATGTATGCCGCGCGTTTCGTTAATTAAGAACGTATTCGTTACCCCGCCTCGCTACAACGTGCGGGAAATAATCCGAATTTCTCGATCATTAAAAATATTCAGTTATTTTTCTACTTTTTTTCACGCCACGTGTGTGTGTGTGTCTGTGTCTGTGTGTGTTGCGTTGCATTGCGATAATTTATAATGTGATATTTCATTTTCGCGTGCAGAACGTCCCAATTATTTTATCACAAATTTTATTTAATAAAAATTAATTTCTCGCGTTCTCGCGATGATTTCGAGGGCGCAACTTCCGGTTTCATCTACCGGGAATTCCGGGACAAAGGATGCGAATTGCTCGGGGTCCGTTTCGTTGGATAAAGAGGGAGAGAGGGTAGTTAGGGTTCGGATTACGCGTTTCTCGACGAGATCGGTATCGGCGCGCGTACAAACGCCTTCGAAGCAAAGCGCGCGTTCTCTCACTCGCGTCGGAGAAAATCGAAATGCTTGCTCCGTGTGCATAAATCAAGGTAGTTAACTACAGTTATTGATAGTGCACTCCATCATCCGTGTCAACACGTAAATTACACAGCGCAGCGCAGGGGCGGTTTTGGACTACCATTAATATCGTCAGAATATTACGTACACACTGTCGATCCGTTTATTCTTAGCACTGTGTACAACAGATTACTTTGCATTATTCACCAGACAGCGATACACGATGTCTAACAGAAGGGTGGGTTAATAGACGAAATTTGAATTCGGCAATATCGCGTTACGTCTTCCTCTTCTAAGCTGTGAATGAAGAGATACGAAACGAGACGCTCGTTTAGAGCGGATTCACAAATACACAGTTAAGGCAAATATAATTAAGATCAATTGCGAGCATAAATACGGTTTTATTTACATTAATTTACATAAAATTATAGAGATGTATGTTGCGCGTAACGTTGAAGCAAAACGTGCCGAGCTCTCATCCGTCGGTCGCAAGACAATTAATGATAGTAAAAGAAAATGATAAAAAATTAACATACAGTCGTAACAGTAAAAACACACGTGTAATGCTAAAACGTTTCCTGATCGGAAATTTGTTAAAGAAATAATTCTCTGAGATATGTAAATACTAATCGTAAAAAAAGATTTTGCTGTTATTATTTTGTATATTTTATACATTTATTTTACTTGTTAAATTTCATATTTAATGACCCAATATATGGCCAACAAGAAAAATTTGTTGAATATTTGTTTCATCAGCAAAACATTTTGTTGAAACAAGTCTCAATAAGTGAGCAAATTTTTCGTGCTGGCTAATGTGGTAATTAATTTCTTGTTGTTCTAGCGAATTTTTTTTTTCCGTGTAATTCTCTAATGTTTGAAGTGTCTTTTACAGATACTTTTTATTAGTTTCTACATTTTTATTCGCTCGATGTTTCAAGTTTATTCTTAAGATACATTTTTCATTATTAGTTTCTAACTTTTCATATATACAAGTGCTTTAATTAAAACTCCAATTAACAAACAATTATTTCTTCAATAAAAAACCAACGGTACTTGCGTCCTCGGGCGTTTACTTTCTTTTTGCGTAAACACACAATATTTGCACAGTTAGTCGAGAATTTTTTTTTTCAAAAATTGCTCGACACGGGAAATGTGTGCGGTTGACAATAAGTGCAAAATAATTATTGACACTGCGAGAACTTTAGACCCTTCCTGCTTAATTCCCGACCGAGCGTAAGTTCAATCTTTCGCGCGATGTTTGTCGATACACTTCGATCACTTAAAACTTCTTTTCCGTCTTTACCGTAACGCTTCGTCCCGTTGTTTTCGTTGCGTGCGTATCGTGTTACTTAAAGCGCGGCGCGCTGGATTGAAACGGAACAAATAAATCGTCGTTCGCGATGCGAGGGCACTTTTCAGATTTTTCTACATGAAGAGCGACTCTCTTCCCGCGGCGAAACGCAGTTTTTTTTTTTTTTTTTCGATCGGTGCATTTCTCCGCGCTGTTAGCGCGCGATGACAAATTGTACGGAGTCGCCGCGAGAGAAGCGAGATATCGCTCTCGACGATACGCGATCATCTCCGTGGCAATTTTTATCGCGATGACGACTCTTCTCTCTCTCGCGCGCGCGTATATAAACGACAAACCGGGGAGTAATTCTCCTCGTCGGTGTGTGTCACGCGCGCGATGAAAACCCTCTCTCGCGAAACAAGCGGACGGAGGACTTCGCGATCTGAATTTCAACAAGGCGCGGGAACGTATAGTGGCTTTTTTCTTTTCGAATCAGTTGTACCGCGTGTTTCGCGGATCAAGTCGTATGAAAAAAAGACACGCGCGCGACGACACACGTGAGTAGGCACCTACGGTGCCCCAATATAAATGCAAAAACGACCAGATCGCGCGCGTGCATGTGTTTTATGGGCTAAAAGCAAAAGAGAATTCTGTTCTTTTTTTTTCTCATCGATATCCGCGGCGGCCGAAACTATCGGTTGCACAAATTTAACTTCGTCGCCGAAAATTCAGCGAGTCCTCTCGCCGTGAGGACCGTCTTTGACGGGAGAACTTCGCTTTTCCATTAACCGTTTTTTTGTTTTTTTGTTTTTACGTGTAAGTTTTTCAATCTCAAGTCGCTCGTTGTGTGTCGGGAAAAATATACACGCGGCATTTTCGCAACTTCTCTCTTTCGTAACTTATATTCGCACACGTAACGCACAGCGGGCTCCTGTGTGCAAATGTTAAGATCTTGATAACGAACGGAATAGCGAAACGGAACAGTCGCGCCGCCGACTGTAATTAGCAAATATAAACTTCTGAAATCACGAAACACGCCTGAGCGTTCCGGTTATTCGCGGGGAATTTATTATCCCCGCACCGCAGAGAATATTTTACGCGCGGCGGAATGAATGTATCACCTCGGTTAGACGTAAAGACGCAGAAAGAGAGAGAGAGAGAAAGGTGGAAAAGTGGCTTTTACGTCGCACTTATTAGCCGCATTAATTTCCACACGTGAGAAGTCTCGCGAGAGCAACCGAATAAAGATCCGATTCTCTCCCCGGCTAATCGCGAAACGTCCCAAGAAGATCTTCCGCTCAAGGGGAAGGAAAAAAAAATGATTTCATCCCGCATTTCTCGGGACACTCGAGCAGCGGGGCTCGGTATATATGCTCCGGGGATATTTACGGTTATAACTTTTCCATAAATATGCACACATATATAAAATGCATTTTCTGGGTACGTGCATCGCAATATCGAACGCGCAATATATATTCCTGGGCGACGGTGGCATTATTTCGGTGCACGCGTTGTTCGGTCATAAATCTGAAAATGGCGTCTCTCTAACAGCGAGCGCTACTTTCCGCGATTCGCGCGGAATCCAAATTGACTATCCCGCGCGGAAAAGTCCTCCGAAAGTCCTTAAAAATCCTTTCAATAAGAAGGAATATTACAAAATGTAAGTTGATCTAATTAGAACCGGGATGTTATGCATAATAATGTACTGAAATTTAATTCAGTATCGACGATGTCTTCGCAAGTGCTCGGCATGTCGACAAGTGAAATTTGACGTCATTTCAATCAAATTTATTTTAGTGCATTAAAAAAAATACACGCACTATCACGTATTTGTGTCATAAATGTTAAGAAGATTAATTTGAGCAGATCTTGCACACACGATCGAACAGAGTGACAGCGGAGAAATTAATTTGACATCATTTTTATCTTAGCGATGTGTTTACATCTATGTGAAAAACTTCGACGTCCTTTCAGTCGCGTCGTTTCGGATTCATTTTAGCGCGTTAAAAATTCAAGAAGCATATCGTCGCATATTTGCGTCATAAAAGATTGTTCAAGTGCATTCCGCTGACTTGGAAAAAAGTCGAGAAACGTTTAGAAAATTAAATTTGAGCACGTTCGTTGCGCAACGTCGCTCTTTTCGAGTTGTTCAACTGATATTTTGCAATCGGAAGTCACTTCTCATTATCTTATTGAATAAGAAGAAGATTTCGCGGAGAGAGACAGCGGGTGTAAATTAATACCCGGAACTTTTCGGAGCACGGAAGTTTCCGAGCGTACAGATTATTTAAGGATTTCACACGTGTGTGTGTGTGTGTGTGGGGCGCGCAAAGTTTCTCAAATCGAAGCGCGAGACTATCCGAATTGAAAGCGAGGAATATATTCTCGGTTTCTCTCTCTCTTCTCGTTCTTATGTATTTTCTGAACTTTTTCGCTCCGGGAATTAATAGCTCGCTCTTTCTCACCGTTTCGAGGATGCTGTTTTCATTAGTTTGAGAGCGTTTGCGCGCGCGCCACGCGTCGCCTCGCATTATAGTTGTCCACTCGACTTATCGGAAGAACGCGCCACGGAGCCTTCCATCACCGCGTTTACACGGTGGCTGTTTTCCGGATCGTTTAATCCGGATAATGCGAATTAGTGCGCTTTGCGAATTGCTCGCTGCCGTACGTCACAGCGCGCGAGCACCGCCGCCACCGCCTTGATGACTTTTCTTCGCGCGAGTGCGCATCGGAAATATCGGGAGACGATTTGAGAAAACGTAGTTTATTTAAAAAAAAAAAAACAAAAAAAAAACAACCACGTTTAATTCTTCGTCGTTTAATTTTCCATGTGCGCGAATAAACGAAGTGCGGAAATCCGAAGAGCACGCCGGGGCTCCATATTGAAAGTTTTATGAAATAAATAGAGAGGAGAGAGACATTTTTCTCTCCGATGTATGTACGTAATACGCTAATATAGGGTTTCTATGGAATATCTCTACCGCCTTACGACGAGAGAGTGAGAGAGAGTTTTCTCGGAAAGATACATCGGTGATTTTACGACGTTCCTGTTTCATCCGAGATGAAATCAGGTGCCGACAACGCGCTCTCCGAAGGAATTACATTTAAAAGTGTAATATCTTCTCTTTTTTTTTTTTTATATATACTTTCGCGAGTGTGTGTGGGGACACTTGTTCTTTCCGGATTTCCGGCGATCTTTGTCTTGTCTTCCTGTCGTTTGAGAATTTTCGCATTCGTGTTTTACGACTAACGTAAAAATTACATTTCAAATTCTAAAGGGACGCAAAATACACGCGCGCGATTGAAAAAACCCTCGCGCGCAAAAATAACAATTCCGTATTTATATTGCGGATGTCACCGCGGTTATCTGTACATATATTTTTATGTGACAGATACTTTGTTGGGAAATACAGAATAGTAATAAAAAAAAAATAAATAAATGTTTCGTAATAGGATATATTTGCGCGCGTAAAATCGCGGCGCGGTTTTATTACTTCGTTGTGTGGATCGCAAGGAAAAAGATCGAGGAAACGTCGCGTGAAAATTTCTCCGCCGAGTCTCTCATTTACATATCAGTTACTCCGTGGTAAAACATCCCTCCTTACATGCGGCCTTATCACCTCCCCCGTCCGTGTTCTCTCTCTCTCTCTCTATCTCGTGTCGTACGCCACGATCTTACGTCGACCGCCTTTCGCATGCAATCTTCTCATCGGAATTACGTCGTTCGAATATGCCGCTGAGAATTGTAATGACTAACACAATCTGTGTGTGTGTTTTTTTTTCCTTCCGCATTTACATATTTATTATCGCTTCTCGGCGAAAAGAAACATTTTTTTTATCTACAAAGTCTCGCGTTTTTGCGAATTACAAATTTATTTGTCGGCAAATTAAATTCGAGACGTGTGCGAGAACTTCTCTTTCGGAGAAAAGCGACGTTAATTTAACGAAATATTTTAACGTATTCGACTTGGAGTAAGTTTTTCGTTTAATTGAGAGCGACGTGGAAAGATAGAGAGAAAGAGACATTAACTTGTTAATGCCCCGGGAACTTAAATACTTTTAGAGACGCGCTCGAAAAAATATCGTGGAAAATTTAGCACCGTCGCGCACGTTTATCGCCGCTCCAGATCTTCGGGGCGCCTCGACCTCGCCTCGTTCTGGGTTAATCTCTTTTTGGCTGAGCTCCACGTTCGATATATCCCATAATGTTTAGTGCCTTTCGAACGTCAAGTGCTTTGCACGTTTCACTTCGGAGGAAAATAGACGGATGACACACTACGAGAGAGAGAGAGAGAGAAAGCGCGGAGAAACGAAAAATCAGTGCGCGCAATATTGCTTTATTGTCTCTTCTCATTTTTCCGGAAATATGACTCGACAGTTGTAAAATGTCAGTTCGGAAAAATTGTTCTCTTGCGCGAGAGAAAACGTCGAGCGATTTGTTGTCTCAAGTTTCGGTTCTGTGTGTGATTTTCGGATGTGTGTACGGTGATGGTGCGAGCACTAAAATGACGACCATTGAATTAATCTGAAACTCTCGTCCTCGTGTTATCGCCTGCACATTAACCCTGACATCTTCTCGATGTGGCGCAAGGTTTCGTGCGACATTAAACCGAGTAGTCTGCCATGTTGGGCCGTGTTGGCGTTACGCCAGACACGTACGGGGTTGCGATAGAAAGCAGCAGAAGCGATTAACTTTCGCGGCCGACAGATGTTAAAAATTGTACGGAAGACTGGACGCAACCCTAGACTGAAGTGTACACACACACACATGGAAATTCTTTTTATCGAGCGAACTAATCTCGAGTATCGGACCTGTTACGTAACACGGGATATCAGATGGGATATTGGATAAGCACGCGATGTAATAATTCGTACAACAAAATTTCGATATAAATGCCGTATTTACACGAGAAATGGATCTTTCAGATGTATTGAAGGAAAAAGAGAGATAGAGAAAGGAACGAGATGGGGCTGTTATTATTCGGAACGTGTCTCGTATTCTCATTTGACGATATTCGAGGGCTGTTAAACGCTCAAAATTCATTAGGCGTCGGCAAGGCTTCGCTTTTCGAAGATGGTGAAGCGTCGGAGAGTTTATTAAACGTACCCCAATTGTCTTTGCAATGTGTGCGTGCGTGTGTGTGTGTGTTCGTTATTCCGCTCTCTTATTGGAATATCTTAATTGCAATTTAATGCAAAACATAATTGTCGAGAAAAAGAGAGAGAGAGAAATAAATGAAAAATATCAATATTTATCAAAGAGAAATAAATTCCAAATGCTATTATATCTCCAATAACCGTTAAATATTATCTCGATTTGATATCCGACGTTAAAAAAAGAAAGAGATTGATTTAATTGTCCGTCTGATAAACAATTCAATATCTGCATTTTATCCTCGCGTTGTTTGTACTTTTTGACCGCAAACAGACGCACACACGCAAAAAAGTTATCTTCGATGTGATTTAAAGAGATAAAATTAAATCCGGCAAGTCACGTCGCGCGTGAGATATCTCCTAATGTCATTATTTATTGTTTTTTTTTTAAAGGTATCTCTTTGCGAAACATTAATGAAATGTGAAGAGCAAGGGAGACTTTTAGTTATGTTAAATATGTGAAAAGTTGCCGCGCGTACCATAAGAGGATAATTAATGCGCGTTTCGAAAGCGCTCCGGCGAAAAATAAATAATGCCCAACTGTTATTGCATTCCAGCTTGCCGGTGCGCTATTAGAGAGAGCGTCGACTATCCGTCGCGTCCATCCCTTTTAATCCTGCAAAAGCATTTTTTTTTTTTTTTTCGTCGCGCGACATCCATTAAGCCGCGCGCGATATCCTCCGCGCGCGCGCGCGCGCGACGAGAAAGGATACGCCCGGGAATTGTATCCGTAACCAGCTAAACAGAGACCGATGGAGTCGCTCTCGCTCTCGATGCGCGACGGTGCAAAAGAGGGAAACGGTCCGCTTTTTATTATTGCGAAGAGAGAGTCTCTCTTCTCGCCGTCTCTTCTCTCGCTCCGTTTCACCGAATCTCTTTCGCGCCCAGATGATTCCTATCGCGAACAATCGAATGTCGAAAAAAAAGAAAAATGCGAACATTGAAACGCTCGCCGATGTGTATTTTGCGATTTTCAACAAAACTTTTTTTTTGTTACAACGTAGGGAATTCCCCCGTTTTCCTAAAAGTCTCTCACACGCGCGAGCGCGAGCACACACACACACACACACACGTGTATCGTGACACTTAATTGAATTGCTCGAAGAGTGCAGTGCAAATATACTCACGTGCGTTTTCCGTTGATTGGTCAAACGCTCGTGAAAAGATTCGAGTTAGCGGATTCTTTTTTTCCTCCCTCTTTTGAGCGAGCGGAGAGGAAGGGAAACTTGCAAGACGTTTAGCCCTTTGGAAAACTTTCGAGAAAATTATGGGTTTTATTGGCGCTTGATTGAAAATACTCCGGTACGGGTCAGTCCGCCATTTAACTCGGAGGCAAACCCCGGGCTGAAAATTACATCCGGCAACGTCCGACAATCGACTGTATCACAGACGTGAATTTTAGATGACCGAATTACTATAGCAATTTGATTTTTCCAAAGCCCCGTGTGCAGCAGTGTTCGTTCCGTAATAATGATAAAAGCTTTCCCGTACGCGCCGCCGCGCGCGCGCCTTCCAAAGGGAACAAAAAAAAAAAAAGAGGTTATTTCATTTCCAGCAGCTAGAAAGTGTATAATTTCCATCCGCGGCCGATTATCGCGACGACAGTAGTTGTTAACTCGAACGAACGGGCTCACTCGAGAACCCTGCCCCGTTGGGGGTGAGGAAAGGGAAGAGCGACGTACGTTTCCCTCGTAACAAGCACGATCGTCTATTCGATTACATCTCGCGAGAATCGACGAATGGTTCCGTGCTCCAGTAGCGAATTCGCCATCCGGGGAACACGGGGAATATTCGATACCTTACGTAATTGGAGCGGCGATATATACGTAATACGAGAGAGAGAGAGTGAGTGAGAGACTGGGCGGCCGCGCTGCCCTAATTCTCTCTCTCTCTCTCGCGTGTGATTCGCGGAGCACGTTCGCGCGACATCGGACGTGGCGCAAAATAATATGCGAGAATTTTACAAATTGTGTTATTATTATTGTCTCAAATTTTTAAATAAGAACATTCGTTGCCGACGTCTTCTTGTTCTTTTCTTTTTTTTTTTTTTTATTGGTCACGCGTGACCCGCTTCGATCCGACGTCGGAAAAATCGTATCCATCCCTGCCCCCTCGCGTTTCCTCCTTCGCGTGTTTATTTATGATAAATAAACGGCACGCATTGTCGATAAATCACGTGGAAATAGCCGATATCGAAACCGGGTCCGATGGTTGCGGCCGCGCCGCACCGTCAACATAAATAATGTTTCCAATATTGCGAGAGACGTAAGTTTCGCACGTGCGTGCGTTCGAACAATAAAAATTTTCCCCCGCGAAACTATCTCTCACAATCTCGTTTTTTTCGGTCGGTCGCTCGTTAACTTGTCACAAACGCTTGTGTCGTTTCGCATCGATCGATCGACTTTTCTCGCGTTGAGGAGAAGATGCGAAGAGCAAGAGATGCGGCAAATTTTTGGAGGAGAGAAACGCGTTTGATATTTATGTTTCAAAAAGCCTCCGGTCTTATTGATGGCGTCGACTTTCGATCTCGGTCTCTCGGCGGTCTCTTTATCCCGCCAAAGGGATCTGCCACTTCAGTTGCTATCATAGTTCGGATATTCCTTGAGAATACTCGTGTTCTACCTGAAGAACCATTACAGAATTCCCGACGTAAGCCTCTCGACTACTTAGCGAGCGATCTCGAGAGAGATCGGCTCGCTTCTTCGATTTCTCCGACGGATTTCTTGCTGGGTGCCCCCACAATTATCTACCGCCCGGTCTGATACGATTGCGACATCCGAGGAAGAGGTTCTTTTTATGTTGTTCAAATCCTTTTCTAAACACGTTTGAGAAGGTCGCGCGGTCTCCGCGTGGAAAGAGTCTCGGAAGATTAGAAAATACACATTAGCGTTGAACCTCGTTGCAGAGCGAACTCAGTGATCGAAGTGAACAGCTGAAATGTAAAGAGAAAAAGTCAAAGACGAGAGAAAATCTAAAGATCGTCGACGACGCGAGTCTTTGTGTTTAAGTCTCGCTTCTTCTTCCCTCGGGCAACTCCTTTCGAAAAGTTTCTCGGGCATTAGTTTTGTTATCGATATTCACGTTCCGCGATTACGGACAAAATGAGGGAGTGACGGGGGGAGGGGGGAAGGAGATGGCAAAGACAAACGAAAATATTAAAAAAAGAAAAGAGTATCTTCGCTCGCGGAAACGGGAAAGAAAAGTGGCTCGCCGTGGCTCGCGGCACGAATATTCCGGGCGCGATAACAAGTATCGGATCGTTCGAGTCACGGGCGCGAGAATCGATTTGCTAACGATTATCTCAGCAATATTTCCCGAGCGCGCGTCAACGTTAACTCACGTCGTCGTCGTTTTCCCCGGGAAATGAAGTCGTGAAAATCAACTCTGACACGATAACTTTTTAACGACCCTCTTCGAGAGAGAAACGAGACACGTCTATATAAATATATATCTGCTTGCAAAACAACGCTCGGCGTTTCATCGCCGACGAATAATTGTCGACGTGCAAATTACATATCGCGCGGGGGAGGCAACTTGAGATCTCTCGCCGTGCAAAGAGAAATGTGTTTTCGCGAGCGCGTGTTTTTTTTTTTTTTTTTATATTCAAGCGCGAGAAGATATCTCGCAATCCGGTCGAGTGATCGTAAATTAATCAGACACATTTCCGTTCTATTCAATCCCTCAGCTTCTCTCTTTCTCTCTCTTTCTGCGAAGGGAAAAGTCTCTGTACGGTCTGTTCGTCGCGCGAGATTTATTGGCTCCTCCCTACGCTCGTCTACACGCGTCTGTGCATGACGGGGCAATTCGATAAAACAGTCGTGTAATGAACAAGCTAAACGCGAATTTATGACGCTCGCCGTCGTCAAATTTGTATTTACGAATCACGAGCTTTTCGAGCTTTGTTACGCGAAGTTTGTATCAAGTTTATTCTAAGAACTGTGTGTGTGTGTGTGCACGAAGTGTATATCTATTAAATAACGAGACTGAGAGCTTTCACAGAATCGCGAATTGAGACACGGGCGGGTGTAGTTTATCATCTTGGAAATGTCTCAGCGTGTCTTCTAAAAGTCAAAGCAGCTTCAGTTTTTCCATCGACACGCGGGAAAAAGAAAAAAGATTTGCTAGAAATTAGCTGCCACACGAAAAAGTTGCCAAACCTATGGAGGAACTTTGTTTTGTTGATGAAACGAACATTCGGTGGACTGAAATTTCCCTTGCTGGCCATATGACAGCAAAACTTTTTTCCTCGCGCGCGAGTCATTTGTAAGATGACGTAGTTTCGCGCCTGGGAAAATGCCTAAAGTCAAGAAACAAATAAATTTGTGGCCAAAAACATATCACGTTGCTCGAACACTTTTGCGCATTCGCTAGATTTGGTTTCGCGCGACTTTTATTCGTTTTCCAAAGCGAAGTTTGAGCTCAGGGGGACGCGTTTTGAGACGGTTTCCGAGAAAAAATGGCGAAGCTGCTGAAGGAGTTGACGATTTGCAACACTGTTTCGAACAATAGGAAAGAGATTTAAAATATTTGAATAAAACATGTTGCAATTCAAGTCTCGTTATTTGATACGAGTTTTTTTTGTGGTGTACGAGAGATGTTTCAAAAATAAAATTACTTTACGGCGGAACGAGACGCGGGTCGTCGATTAATTTCGCTCCGCGTCCGATAATTTTATTCGGCGATTGACACGTCCGATTCGTATAATTCAAGTCAAGCCGATCAATCATCCCACCTTCTTCCGATATTCCTGCGGGACACACACCAAGTACCTTCCTGCTCGAAGAAGCGACGATCGATCATCGACGCGCAGATGTAAAATGCATTAGGTGATAAGTTACTTGTGATCGTGACTCGTGCTTAGACTATATCTTTACCCGCGCAGTAATTGACCTTATCCCGAGGGTTTGGTCAACATTTAAGCGTCGCCTAATGACGCGATTCTTTAAGTATTACGTCGCCCTAAAAAGTTTGCTCTACACGCGTCTGTTTTTCTCGTATTACAAACGTAAAAAAAATTATCGAAATTCTTCGACTTGTTTCAATTTAATTTGTCAACAGAGCAATTTCTATATTTTTACTTTTCCGTTTTTATAGTTAAATTATTTGTAAAATATATCGCGCAAATGTATTTTGCGAAAAGAACATTCCCGTCTTCGGTTAATAAAATTGAGGTAAAATCCTCTTCTCCGCGGATGCCTTTCCGGAAGTCACGGAAGTGGCTGTTTCCGACAAAGTTTGCCGGCACGTACGGCAGAAATGAGCGAGTGAGCTCACCGCCCGATCGTTTGAGGACAGAAAAGTTTTGTAATCGGAGTTTACACCGGCCAATTACAATCGTCCCTCATGTTCGATCGCTTTGCAAACGGATGGCGAACAGAAGAGCAAGAGGAAGATAAATGGAGATGAGGGAAAGAGAGAGACGAAGAGACGGAGTTTCGGTCGGGGGATAAAACTATCCTGCGGTTTTGAGGGTTGCGATGAATCGGGGAGAGAATCCGCCGGTGTTGCGCCGCGCGGAGATGCAATTAAAGAAAACCTTTCAGCTTTAAATTCGCAAGAGGTAAAAGAGGTAAACCCTCTCGTTTCATCTTGCAAATGTAACGCCGTACACACAACATATGAAGTTTTCTTCGCTCGCATAACGAGATATAAATTTTGTTACACGTGTGTGTAAAATAAAAGCACACACGGCGAGGGTGTGCACGTGAGACGCGCGTCCCAAAAAATGTTAACAGCCGGTGGGAGAAATAAAAATTCATACGGAATATAAATGGGATTCGCGAAGGAAGGGAAGAAAAAGAGCGAAAGGAGAAACCGAAGAGGCGGTGCGCGCTATAATCTTCGTAACAAAAGCCACCGGCGTCCGACCACAATCCGAAATCAATAGCTCGCGCGCGGTCTGTTAACGCTATCCATTATACCGCTAGAGAGAGAGATCGAGATATACGCTCTGTGCGCGCGGATATAAATATAGGTGCGTTAAACCGACTGCATTTCCGACTTGCGCGCGGTAAAAGGCTCTCAGTCGCGTGCGCGCGCGCCCGCAGCTTCGGGGATCGCAACAATGCGGCGGGGGCAGGTGAGCGTAGCATTTCCGGACAGACCTACGGCGCGTTCTATCTCCGCAATTACACAATTCCATCAAGACAGTTCCAATCCGAAAAACTCCACTCGCCACTCTCTCTATTTTTTTGTTCTTTTTTTTTTTTTTTTTTTTTTTTTTAATAATTCCGGTGAACCCGATATCGGGAGACAAAAAATCTGGTAACTCGACGTTAAACAAGAAAGAATAGAATTTTCTTCGGCGTCTTCCAAGAACCAAGTGAAATTTTCGACGACGCGGTGAAAAGAGAATAATATGTAATATTTTCTGTTCGCGCACACATATTGTAAAACAACGGGATGGAAAACTGTCTTTTAATGGAATATTGTTGTAAAAAATAATTATAATTGCTTTTCCTCTCCGAATATTTTAATAGTTATCTCCGGTATTTTCGGTATAAATATATGGTCGCCAACTATTTTCGACGCTGTCGTGTTTAGTATCGGAAAACAATCATTTTTCAGGCGATGACTTTCCAATTCTCGTTATTTCAAGATTCAATCAGAGTTCGGCAAATTGAATCGAGCTTCACTCCGGCGGCAACTTTCATCGGTTATTATTATTTCGTCGGAAATTGCGTTTTTCTTTTTTGTTCTGTTTTGCATTTGTCTATCATTACAGCATAATAAATCTGTATGCGTGCGTGCACTCTTTTCATTTTTACACCGTTATAATGTATTTCGATACAGACTCTCTTTTTCTTCTCTTTTCCCTGTAATCTATTTGTTTTCCTTCATTAGCGCTGGATTAAAATAAATAATGAGAGCTTTAAACTTCGCGCAGATCCCAAACTATTTCGGCTGATACATTTCTATCGATTATATTTTCTCTCTCTCTCTTTTTTCCCGCGTCCTAGATTTACATCGTTACATTCTTAAGGACTAAACTCGTAGTCGATAAAGCCAACCAGTATTTTATCGTCGAGGGTAACGGCGATCGCGCGGTTGGAAAGATCTAAGGCTTGATTAACCGATCTGTCATGGGGAAAAGTTGTAAGCGCGTCCGCCTATTGCATTACCGCCATCGCTTTCGGTTACTTATTTGCGGTTTACTTCGGTCATGGTGCTTTGGTTTAAGCAAGTCGAACTTTTTTATTCGATAAGGAAAACCGCGCGAGAGAGAATCCAAGTTTTCACGTTTTCGCGGGGGAAAATGTGACAGGGTTACACGACACACACACGCGCGCGCGCGCGCGGGCGCAATTTTGCAGCTCTCTCGTCGCGGTGACACCGAGAGAGGCGACACCGAGATCCAATTTTCAATTTAATTATTATCAAATTAGAATATTCCGTTCGAATAGTTTTAACGTTCCCATATCCACTCCCACCGGTCACTTGTAATTAATTTCCATCATTCCGAAAGCCATTTATAGCGCATTCTTGCGTGCGCAATTTCCGTGATTAATTTCCGTAATTCATAGTATTTTTAGGAGCGATAAATTATATAGAGAATAATAATGAATAATGAGAGAGATGTATATACGTGTACAGAGACCGGAAAGAGAGAGAGAGAGAGAGAGACCGTACATTAATTAAACTTGACCGCGCGATTCCTTCCTTCCTTCCGATTTATTATTATTTTACTTAACCCTTAAAAGCTGTCGTGCAAAATCACGTTAGTGCTGACACGGTTGAAATTTCATTCCGGTACATATTTTTTTTTGTTATTTTAGAAATAAATAAAATCTGATCGTGTAAATAGTGTGTTGCCAGTGGTTACGTTTTTTTTTTTAATTCTAATCCTGTAAGCTCCTGACATTTATGTCCAACGCGATTTTTATTGATTAAAACAGTGCGAGAACTCTGTAAAAATTCACGGAGCTTTGTTCAACATTCCATATTAAGGAAATAACATTAGTTTTTTTGGGTCATTAATGTCCGGGATTTGCTAGGGTTAAAATAAAATTCGCACGAGAGGGGTGAAATTTTATGACAGATTTTAAGAGTTTGACTAACAGTTTTCCTCTCGATTTTTCACTTTTCAATTAGACACGCTGAAGAGTGTAAAACTTTTTTTTTGCAAACGGTAGCTTAGAGGGACGGGCGGTCGTAATGAGTCCTCGATCGCTGACGGGGTTGAAAAGTGGGGATTAATTGAAATAACAGGCTCTCGTGTGTGAAACGTACGATACGTGGCAGTTGAGCGGTGATAGAAAACGCTCAAATCTCAAGAATGTTGCCACGTAAAGTGCGGCAATTATTTCAATTAGAGAGAATAACGTGTCTTTCGCGTGATTCAAGACGCCAATTTCGCGAAAATATTCTCGTCGAGCTTAGTTCGTAATTAATAGCGGTGGCGGCGGCGCCGCGGCGCATGCTCGTGAATAATGTAGAACGTAATTCTCGAGCGCATGTGTTCTCCACGCATCGTGCGCGGGGCCCGTGATTGCCACTTGATTACTTGGTATTGTGTTCTTGTCACGCGGGAACACAAAAATTGCTCTTCCCGCTGTCACGTCCGTTATGGATTTGGCGTATTGATTCGCGCGACCTATACAGGATTGTTTTTTTGTTTTTTCTATACGCGCGGAATTGTGATACGACGCGCGTATCTCGTCGCGACGACTTCTCTCTCTCTCTCTCGATTATAAAACATCCGCGCGGCATATTTTACGCAGCGACGAAGAAATTATATAACAAAAAAAAAAAAAACACAGGAGATACACATCGCAGAAGAGGCGGAAAATGGAAAAGTTGCGGAAATTCGTTTCGGGCAGTGAAACTTGCGCGCGAAGTTAGGCA
>QVOA01020905.1:0-28841 GCA_014825685.1 Pseudomyrmex cubaensis
TTTTTTTTTTTTTTTTTTTTTTTTTTTTTTTTTTTTTGGTCGTTAACTGCGGTAAAATGCGTAACTTGCGTCGGAAATGCATCCGGCCTCGGCGCGCTTATGCCTCGCTCTGAAAAATGAAAAAGAAATATCACAGTTAGAAAGAGATGTGCGACACACAAATTTTTGTATTTTATATATAATACACACATATATATTTATATCACGTATTGACGACAAATGTTTATTCGCGCGACATTCTCCCTAAATTCTACAAAGCGCGCTAACGCGATATTGTCATTCTGTTCTTTTCAATCGCACTTTTCTCCCTCTCTGTTTTTATTAAAAAATAAAAAACAAAGTGCATACACACACATATATATACATGTAGAGAGAAAAAATGCAGACTCACTAAAAAGAGCAGAATTGTTTCTACATATCGCATGAAACGCACGATGGGAACAGAAAAGGAATTTGTATATTCGTAAATTTTTCATATATCAGTTTTAGTTTTTATGCAATTTTTATACACACGGATATGCAATCTAATTATATTTTAAAAACCCGTCTAAGAGAAAGTCTGGCGCAGAAAAAATTAGCAGAATTATGTGCGTGCAGTACGTTACGTCAGCAAGATTTTATTCTCTCCCACCGAGCGAATCGAGAGCGAGCGTATCTATCGCGACAGCGACTGAATGATAAATAGTTACCGAGGTAAAGTGAAATTTATATCTCGCACAATATGGTAAAAGAATATAACAGAGCGGCCGCCGAGAGATACGCGAGAGAATAGAATACGCACGAGCGCGCAGATTTGCGACGAATGCGCAGATGTCGCGGCAAGAAGAAGCAATTTTTACGTAATAATCGCTCGTGCTGCCATATGCTTCGGTAAACGTGCAACGAATTGTATCCTTCTCTCAAGCTGTAAAGCTTCGCGTCCCACGGAGAAGCGTGAAAAGTTTTCTCGCAAACTTTTCCCGTCTCAGTTCTCTCTTTCACGAATGAGTAAAAGGACGTTCGAGAGACATACTCTCGCGCGATCGTCTCGAGACGATTTATTTTTGTCACAACTTTTGTAAGCGCGTATTGTATATTATTCTATTCAAGTTTATTGAATACAGTTTTCAAGCAAATCGCAATACTTTTCACGCTTCGCTTATACAGCGAATTTATAATAATAATAATAAATGGGGATGCATGACCTTTTTATTCTCCGGCAAAGTGAACTTGGCTTCAATTTTAAAATTGAATTTTACTCAAATAAATCTGTTTCAATTTATTTGTAATTTACAAATAAATCATGTAATTTACAAATAAATCTTTGTCAATTTTAAAATGTGTAAAAAAAGTTATTTGCTGGTTCTCTTGAAACAAATTACAACGCGATATTTCGAACATATCACAGCTTGTTGTGTGAGACAACAAAACGCATGCTGTAACAACAGTTCGCATCTCATCTTTCTCGGTGTGCAAATTGCGATAAGAAGCGCTTGCGGGAGAAGCGATTGTGACTATACATCAAATATAAATTAAGAAAGAAAACGAACAACCAAAGAGAGACCGAGAAAGAAACGTGGATCGTGCATCCCTAAAGTCTATTATATAAAGAACTGCATTCATCAGCATCACTCGCGGTAGCAGCAAGAGAACTTTTCTATGGGGGTTATTGTTGCTGTGTTGTTGTTGAAGATTCCGCGTTTTTTTTCCAAGGCTTTATGCAGCTGCGCAAAATAAAGCTCGCAATAGAGAGACACTAGGCACACGCACACGCGCGCACGCGCGCATACACACACACACACACGCAATGAGGAGAAGGACAGAATATAACAACAACAGATGGACATCGATATAATAATTAGAGAATAAAAAAGAAGAAAAAGCTGATGACAGAATAAAACAGTGACAAATACAAATAAGTAAGACGATCGATGGTGATGATGACAAACAGCAACGATAAACAGTAACGTTAATTAACGAGAACAATTAATGAGAACAATAATTGTGATATAATCGTTTCGCGTGCCTTCGAGAGAACGCGGGCTTTTTTATAAGAGAGATTATTAATAACAAGAGAGCGTCGCGTTTTTTTTTTTTTTTCTGAAGCAGTGAAGAAAAAAGGAAGCCTGAGGAGAGGAGAATCGATTTTTTGTTACGTAACTTGCGGCTCATGATATTCCATGCGGCTAGACCCGTCGAAGGCTTATTTGCGCCCCGTCCGTGTTTTCTCCGCCCCCGTTCGAGTATTCGGGAAGTCGGTCGGAAGAGTTCAGGTAAAGTAACACAGGTAAGTAGTAGTTAACGTACGGTATCGATCCCCACACGAGCGCCTCTTGATAATAGTGAAGAAAGGTGCCAGTGAGTAGTAGACAGTAGTAGAATGGTAGTAGAGCTCTACAAAAAGGCGAAAAGTTTGACATACGAGCTTGCTTGTGGGAGTTCGTAGCTTAAACAACTGTCTTGTAAACAAAATAAAAGAAAGAAGAAAAAAAGATCGAAAACAGCGAGACGAAAAAAAAATAATAAAAGAACGAAAAGGAAAGGCGACACAATCAAGAAAGAAACAAAACAAAGAGATGATCATAGATTCAATATCGTTCAACTTGTACTTGATCGTTTACTTGCCTCTCGTTTTTTCACACACGTTCTATCACGAGTTTCTTTTCGTCTTTTCTTTCAAACTTTATGTTTTTCACTCTTTCGTTTCTCTCTCTCTCTCTTTCTTTTATTCTCTCACTCTCCCAAGCTACTTGAGTCATTCTTTTTCTTTCACTCAGACTTCACTCATCTTTCTCATTCATCTTTCATCACCTGCCGTTTCTTTTCAATTGCACACTCTTTCACTCTTTCTTTCTCTCTCTCTCATACATATTTTCTTTTTTCTTTATCTGTCTACTTAAAAAAACCTGTGTCTATATGTATCTTTTGCTCTATTTTTTCACTCTTTCTTTCTCTCATTCTTTCTCTTCTTTTCTCTCTCTCTCTCTTACTCTTTCTTTCTCTCTTGACCGACCGACCGACTGCAAGGAGACAAAATGGCAAATATAACAATACGCAACGAAATATAATTCCTCAAAAAACGAACTTGCAACTTGCTAAACAAAGATCACTAAGACGATCGTGTGTGTTTTGGTGAGTTCGAAAGAATTTTTGAAAGTATGTGAGAGAAGTCAGTCGAAATATGCAATAAAGTTGTTTTGTTCAGCTACTCTACCAGGCAACTTTCATTCACTATTACAATCGTTTTAGTTCGGTACTTACTTAGTTGATGGTCGCGGGCAATATACAACCCATCCGCGGTAAACACCCCGAGCGTTATTATCAAAACTTTCTCTCTCTTTCGCACCGTCTCTCTCATCTTTTTCTCTCTTTTTTTCGTATCCATCATATCTCTTTATTATTTTCCGTTTTACTTTTCTCAGGTGCTGATCAAAGCAGCGCCGATTATGTACATTCGTACTTCTTTTTTTCTCTCTCTCTCTCTCAAGTTCGCCGAATGTCCGACCTTTCTTTCTTTCCCCCATTTTTCTGATCACCGCAAAAAAAGGATACGAGTGTCATCGAAAAAAAATCTCATTAGACGTCGTTAACCGCATTGTTTCGTTTGGAAGCGGAGCACAGAATTAACGATTTGATTTACGCGTGAACCGTAAGTAGTTCAAGTTTGAAACGTAATAATCTATATTTTATATATATAAATATATATAAAATATATGTGTATTATAAAAGATAAATAGAAATATAGTTGCTTACGCTTTAGAATTCTACTAATTTTTTTAATCAGTATATATTTATGTTATATTCATGTTATTTTAAAGGCAATTGCGTCGAGACGAATGCATATGTGAAAATAGTAGCATATGCAATAATTGTATATAATTTCATAATCTAATGTACCTAAAAAAACCTAATTATTGCTATTTTTTACAATTGTAGAAAACTACCGGATATATGTACAAAATGTACAAAATATATGTACAAAAGGGAAAAGGATCATCTTTTGCTTATGTCAATTACGTCGCTCGATTGAAATGTATATATAATATATACACAGCATTATATGATAATGTTTTAAAACTTATTACTTATATATAAAATTGTTTAAGTATAGCAAAGGAATGAAATTGAGGGTTAACGAACTCGCGAGTTTGACCTCGGTTGACCTCGCGAGTCGCGGACGGTTGTTGCCAGGATGAAGACAAAGTGCTACATGGCTAACAGGCGAATATGTCGGCGCAGGACGTATGCGAAGAGGAGGTTGGGAGAAAACGCGCGATCTCAGTCGAACTCGAGTATTACGAGTCGTCGAAAGTGTCCTAAGATGAAGACAAAATGCTACATAGTTAACAGGAAAATATGTTGACGCAAGAGGTATGCGAAGAGATGAGCATCGAACTCGCTTAGTCTCACTCAGAGGCGGGGAGGGAGGAGCTACGGACCCCACGCTCCGATTGGTCACCACTCGCCATGCCCCACAGTGATCGTGGGCAGGCGAGGAACGGCGCGGCGACGCCTTCGAATATCTTCGTAAACCTCTTTTATCTACATGCGTTCCTGGTTCTTGATAATTTTCGCGAGTCTCGTTAACCTCAATTTCGTTCAATTTCTCGTTCTTTTCGTGACTTTTGTAGCTTCGGCTGACGACCGGGAGGTCCCTAAATAGATAATAATGCTCGAAGTAAGTCTTGTTATTGTATTGTAAATGTAATTTCAAGCATTAAACAATGCGTTGTGAGCGTATATCTTAGTTGAAAATATATCGGCACAAAAACGACGACTTCGTCGCGCGATATCGTCGAAAAATAGCCTTGCGTACTCGTACAAATTGTTTTTTTTTTTTATTCTTCTTGTTTTTATTGATTTCTTATGGATGTTCCGGTATTGCAATGGTACGAACGCGACGCGCGTAAAAAGTATATACAAATATATTAAATTATTATAGAAAATTAATTATATCGTAATACGCAAACGAGCTGAAATAAAAAGCAAACGATTATTATATAAATAATGACGAAGAAAACAAGCATATTGTGTAGCGAACACAAAGGAAATTGACGAACACATGAAGGATATGTAACTGGACAGCAGGATAATGACAGGATACTGAAACAAACTGAACGAAATAAATAATATATACGGCACCTCATTTATTGGCATAAACCTACATGCATGTATTGCATTTGATAAATGGAGAACTTCTTTATCTTACGTACTTTATTGTTTTTATTTTGTTTTATTTTCATAGAGCTCGAGCTATTGTCAATTTTAATAATTGACATTTATATTCCTCGCTTAAATTTTTTACATGTAATCCAATTTCACGCGCCGTTTTTTGCAAATAAATACACGCTGGTATTTTAAATTGGCACGAGTATAAAAATATAAATTCTCTTTTTACACGCGAGGAAAAAGTTTTGGAAAAATTTCTAACGCGGGAATTAAAATGATCACAATCACAAATTACTCGGTGCCGAAACGATAGATTTGTTTTCGTTTTATTACAGTGTGCCGTCACGGTTATAAAGAAAATTAAATTCAATGATAGCACAGCGGACAGTATAATAAACAAAACAAAATGATCAACTTAAAACACACAGATTAACACAATTTGGGATGCAAAGCACAGTATAAAATGCGTCCTGGTGCGCTGCGATATGTGCGTGAATATTAATGTGTGTTCAAATCACCTCTGAGACGAGATAAAATATTTTTCGCGACGAAATATATCAATAACAGTGGTGTGTCGAAGTAAATATGCTTCACATTGACCCATGACTCATTAAAAAAAAAGTGAGTGTGACGAAAGACATTATATTATAAGACACTTAATCTAAAACCAAAAAAAATCAGTCGACATGTGTAAATGTAACATATAAAAGTATCTGCTACAAAAAAATATACGCACCTTAAATATGAGATGACGCGACGAACTTAACACAAATAAACTACTATACATCATGCATGTCTGTATATAAAATAATCTTTGACAATTATGATATAGCCTTAAGAAATTACATGATCCAATGTTCCGTTACAAAATCTTACACAACGGCTCTCGAATGTGCAATTGCATGTACGTAGAAATAGAAACAGATTATTGAAAGTCAGTGCACGCGCGAATACACATCCCTGTGCAAGAGAGTTGTATACAGATAATAATTTATTTCTATTTCCACGATGTTTCATTTGTCCACTAAAACTGTGCTAAATTTATATTATGCTTTGGTGTCTTATGGAAGCAGTCGCACGAAAATGGCAAGTATTAAAAATATCCTTTGACGATATCATGCCAACGCCAATTATTTCTTTCGAAGGTTCTGTTTCTGCCAATTTTACCAAACGACGGACGTGTGCATGCGCGCAATAAAAAAAAACAACAAATACATACAGGGGACGACAATTGAAGAAATTTCAACGATTTTTATAAACACATAAAATAAAACAATATTTCATGCTCGTTATTCAACGACACTCCCAAAATAAGTGTGTTTAGTACAATATTTAGTACATATACGTATAAAAAAAATGCAGGACGGTTGCTTCACTTTTATGGACGGAATCTCCTTAGGAAATGCATTCGTGCGCACGTACGTTCTGTGTTAACCGACTAAAGAACTGCGTTTGTTCGTAATTTTTCAGCGCGATTATTGACAGTTTAAGAAAGAAAACTTCGATATTGTGTGGTTTTTTTTTTTTTTTAAAGTTCGATTGTGCGTATGTCGACCGTCTCGAAGACACGCGAACCACGACGAAATTTAGCAGAGGCAAGAGCCTTGAGTCTATTATTTGAACTGAAAGAGCGATTTCTAATAATTAAATTAGAAACTCTCGGATTTGACGAGGTTGTGCTGATGCTTCAAACCCTCAATCAAATCCATGTGCGGCGGCTCGGTCACATTGACCTTGCGCTCGCGGAAATACTCCCGCCTCTGTTTGTGGCTATCCACGATCGAGGTAGCGGCCGCCGAGTCGGCGTTACGGTCTCTTGCAGCCTCAATCCGGTCGTCCTGATCGCTCACCTGGACAATACTGTCTGGTATTGGCAGCGGCTTGGCCACGCCGATGCGAACCGTTCCCTTCGGGGCGCCTTTGAGCGCCTGCACGGCCTCGTCCAGTGTTGCGTTCTCTAATGCGATGTCATTCACAAACAGAAGCCGATCGCCCGGTATTAACTGCCCGTCGACTTGTGCCACCCCTCCGGGCACGAGCGATCGTATTACTATCACAGTTTCGTTGGGGTTCATTGGATCCTAAAAGCGAAACGAGCGGAAAAAAAAGAAAAAAAAAGAGCGGATGATTATCAACAATCTCTTTCTCTTTCGAGGCGTGAACAAATTCTGCGCTACGAAAAAAAAAACACGTTTCGAACCTGATAATCCAAAATGGAGAACCCAAGGCCCCTCTCTCCTTTAACCAATTCGATAATTTGCGGCTCGGAACTCCACATCGCCAGTCCGGTAAGCGGTTCTAACGAGCGCGACTTCATCTTATTTAGACTCGCGTCGGTTACTGTAGCCGTGGTCGTCGTCGAAGCCAAGGAACCGTCCGATTTCGCCTTCACGAGGCGATCCATTGTGGGCAACAAGTTCTGCAGAGACCCGCCGAGAATACTCTACGGGAGAACACTGATTTTCGCGGCGGTTCTTAAAGCGCGGCGACTCACAGTGACTGACACCGTGTTTACTATCTACTTACTCTAGTCTGGAAAGCGGCCTGATGTTGAGCAGTGTCGATGGGACAAAGTGGATCTTGCGAAGCGATCCTTCTTCCGCAAACCATGCGAACGTGTATAGGCAACTCTTTCAACACGCTAACCACCTCCATATGATTGATACCCAATAAACGATAGCCGTTCACCTTCAAAAGAACACGATATCTATTTCAGATACGTTGTTCAAGAGAAGAGAGCACTTTGTCGAGCGCTTTGAAGAAACGCTATAGAGAAACAGCTTAAAGCTTTGCTAGAAAAGATATGGAAATTCGATAACCTCTAGCAGCTCGTCGCCGGAACGCAGAGTGCCGTTCTGTCCGACAGGACCCTCCGGCAATACGGCGCGTATATAATGATGAGGCCGTACTTCCTGCCCGTTCTCCACGTCAACTGTTCCCTCCAAACTGATTCCGAGACCGCTGCCTTCGGCGAACTTCTTCAGTTGGGCAACCTATTCGCAAAAGAAGCAAAGGAACATGTTTTTTCGCAGCGCGCTCTTATTTCGTAATCAGAATTTACGCGAGAACGAGCTACTTTACCACTATCTCTCTATCGGGTCCGACGATCTTCTGCCACTTAGCTTTGATAGCCGCGCGAATTTGAGGCGTAAGCTCGGTCGACGGGTCGCTCAGTAGAGCCTCGACGTTGGCCGCGTCATCTTGTTCGTCCGACGATCTAACACGCTCGCCTTCTTGCAGTATCGCGCTATCCACGGTAGTGTGTGATTCGCCTTCGGGCTCTATTTCGGTGGTGGTCTCGCCATCCTGCTGCAAAGTGCAAACATAGACTTGATAACTTCTATAATATGCCAATAATAACAAGAGGTTCCCTGAAGTTTATAAACTTAAATATTTGACATTTGCTACAAGCTGTGTTGTATCACACAAATGTAGTATCATGTATATTTTCAATAAGTTGTTAAGTTCTAATTGTTAAATGTACCGCGCTCATGGGGAAACTAGGTAGGCTCGTTATCGACGGGGAACTCGGCTGAGGTAGTCTCAAGGCTGAGGTAGACTCGCTCGCGGCGATTGCTTGTTGTAGCTGTTCGAACTTTGGTCCACGTAGATATCGCTCCAAGCAAAGAGTTACCGTTTGCCCGGTACGTCTTAACACCTCAACAGCCTCGTGATTGGTGTAGCCCTGCAGGGAGTGACCGTCCACTTCCACTATGCGATCGTTTATTTGGATCTTGCCACTCAAGTCGGCTGCGCTACCTTCGCTGATGCTCTTAACGAAGATACCGGAAAGCTCCTCTGCAAGAATCAAACGTTTTCATCGTCGCCACGTCGCTTTGGTTGACACGTTGCGTGTCAACAGCGATAACATTTACGATTATCTTGGATGTCACGTTTATCTCGAAACTACTTTCGCATTCTTTTTGAGAAATCAAAAGCGAGAATTTTCACCTACGTCGCGAGATACTTCTCTTCCCATTACCTTTCTCGCAAACATATCCGGCGATGGTGATGCCGAGGCCGTAGATGTCTTTCGTAAGCGCGACCGTGAAGCGCTCCATTTCTGGCAGTGAATTGATATCGAGGGCCTCCATCGTGAGCACCGGCAGATCCTGGAGCTGCACCGGAAGTGGCACCGCCGGTATAACTGGCATCGTGCCAATTGGCATTGGGTTGCGTACCACGTCCATGATGAGACCGGGTCTTGCCTGGAGGGAAAACAGAAAGAGAAGTTTTTTCCGTATCACACGGGATGATGGGAATACGATATTATTCAGAATAATAATAATAATAATAAAAGAAACAAGAAAAAGGAGAGGAAGAAGAAAAAGAAATGCGCGCGTCCGCGTCGTAACGCGAGAAAAAATGATCACGAGCCCCGGCGGCACTCACGTGCATTTCAATGTCTGACTCTTGCGAGTACATGTAGCCGTTGTCGTAGCTCGTGTCGCCGCCCTGCACATGTCGCATGTTGTAGTTCTCCGCAGAGACGCTGTGCACCAGATGTCTGTCCAGCTCGTCGGGATCTCCCAGGATTTTTGTCGGAACGATCGGGGCATGACTACCGAGCGCCTGCAAGTATCACAGATCAGAGATTTTATGCGTCCTTCTTTCTCTCTTTCGTTCGTGCCGAACGAGAATTTATATACATGTGGAAACGAATGCGCTTTTCCATATGACGCGCGCACGAGCGTATAGCGCATTTCCCTCGGGATTTGAATTTCTATCCGTGGCAAATAAAAAAAAATAAAAAAATAAAAAAAAGTTTGCGGGTCCTATGTCCGAGTAAATAAAATATTAACCACTCCGCGCGGGATTGTACGCCAAAGCTCGTGAAAAACTTCGCGATTCAGAAATTGCAGTGGATTGTGCGCGGAATAATAACGATGTTATTTATCTCGCGCTTGTACGCAATCGCGCAGAGAGCGCGATGATGATTTCGTTCCCTCTTGCTCCATTCTCTTGTTATTTATTTTATTCTCACGGTTACAAGAGCAAATACAAATATGAAAGAAAATTATATTTAAAATCCGAATGACTCTTTTTTTCGGTCAACCAAAAATTACAGCAAGAGATTTTATTCGAAGCATCGCGCTGTGTGCGCGACATGTCATTTTTTCATCTCGTTGTTGATTCTCTTTTTTTTTACGTTTACAAGCGCAAAGTGATATTTACAAGTCGACAAGCGGCGACGAAAGACGAGTTTGTTGCAAGTCTTTCATGGAAAAGAAAAATGAAAAAATCTCCGAGAACGTGTGTGCTCTTTGTACATAGCCGGCGGGAAAGCAGCTCGGTTATTTAAATATTCGCGTGAGGAACGGCAGCCGTTCGTAATTATATACGCGAAGCAAGTCATAAATATTGATTAGATAAAAATTGAAAAAAAAAACTCGCGGAAACCCGTCAGAGTTTTCTTGAACGCGGAAAAATCCGATGCGCTTCAGCACTCTTTTCGCGCATTTAATGTACTTGCTCTCTGACACACACACACACGTACACACACGCGTGAAACTTCATAACTAAGTTACTTCATTTTCGTCACTGTGCGCGCGTGACATTATACGGTTTAATTATCGCAGAAACGTCAAAAAGTTTAATTCATTAAAACGCGTGAATTCTCTTGGTTTGTTTCATTCTCTTCGTTTTATACCGCTGCTCTCTCCGTTGAACAAAGTTGCTTCTCCGCTTGAACAACGTCGAAAACGCGCGTCGAACACGCCTCACTTTTTCACAAACAAAAACAAAAAAACAAAAAAAAACAAAAAAAAACAAACTTGGCGCAAGTTGGTTGCTGCAGCCGAGATATTTCAATTTTAATCCCACGACGAAGCAATCTCCCCGCATCTTTCGCTCGCGATTCCCCGCGGAACATGTGTGAGAAATTCCATCCGTCTCCGGGACGCGATTCGCGGTTTTATCGCGAATAATAGAACCGTCATGTAGAAAACATCCCGTGCATCATTCATAATCCCCGAATTACATCCAGTCTTGGATGAGAAGTCGAGTTCTTGTTCGCGCGGTTTGTGCAATCAGAAATTCCTCCGGCGGCAAGTGTTTTTCATCGTCGATTACTCGCCGTTAATCGCCGGCGAAGTAATCGCGCGAGTAAACGCGCGCGAGATCGCACCGAACGAACGAGTTTCGCGATATCGATCCGGCTGCGGATCGGTAATGTATCGCCCTAATGATCCGCAATTTAACACAATTTCGTGCGCGAGAAATCCCTTCTCTCGGCCGGAGTCCTACTTGCGATAGTCAATAAGGGCGGGTCGTGACAATGACGTACGCTAGCCGCGGCCCGTGCCATCAATCTCCAGTCACGACGGACATCTTGAACACCGACGGCGGAATTTAATGGCTCGCGCATTTGCCGTAACTCGTGTTGCTTCAAATATGCGCGGAAATATGCCGGGTGATGTTTTCGCGTCTAATTTGCGCCGGAATTCGCGCGGGTCTGACAAATGAACCGAGCTTCAAAAACATTATCGTAGCTCCTTTCAGCGCCCGAGCGAGCACGATTACACAATTCTTGCGGAGAAAAGAACTGTTCTTAAGAGAGCAACGTTACAAATTGCACACAGCCGGCAAACAACACGCATGAGAAAGAACGCGGTAAAATCGCGAAGAAAAAGAAGGAGAGAAAGAAAATGTACATGCTGCTCCCGCTGTACTTTGTTCGCTACAATTAGAAAGGAAATTTATAAAGGAGAACACAAGTAGATTAAAGTGCGATCTTCGTGTGTCACATCTCGCGTATCTATTTCTTTTCTTCGAGGCCGAAGGAAAAACCGAACCCATTTTGCTATTACCGAGAGTGTAAAAAAATCATCACAAAAAAAAATATACGAAGAAATCTAATATAGGAGAGAGCTGGTTGTTACACAGTTTACATCTTGGTTACTAAATACGTAAAAATACATTTATGTAATGTGGCTACTATCGTGCTAGTCACGTGCGTGAAATAATTTTTTTAAACGAAAACACGGCATTGTGATATTTACGAGCGTTTCTGTAAAATTGAACACGACGAGTGAAGTTTTCTTTATCTTTACTTAATTATTTCTCGTTGGCTTAAAAATTTTTTTGATAGCAATTTTACTCTACAAGAAATATTAATAGTTTTAAACAATTTTTCCGATTTATTTAAGTTGTGCAACATAGTTTATAAATATTTTTTCTCTCAACGTATGTGATTATTATACAATGTATACAATATTGTATAATATTGCGTTACAGTTTTCTTTTAATAATTTATCACTTTGCGCCACGGTCCTCATTATTTTTTTGTCACTCGTAGTTACAAGTTGCATATTTGCCGAGCTTTCAAATCACATTTATTAAACGCAGCAATTAAAAAATAACAAATTAATGAGATAATGCAATCACATTACTAATTAACTGGCTAATGTTATTAAAGCCACCACTCTCCGCGTTACGGATACTCGAATAAAAGGGTAAAGCGATATTGCACAATTGTGATCGCAAAACGCAAGGCGGAAGGGGAGGGAAATAGGGGCAAAAGTACCTGATAATCCGGTGAAGTTGGCTCCACAGGTCGCGCGACAACGAGCCGCACGTGGGTGCCCGATTGTCGTAAAACCGCGGCAACTTGTTCGCTTCCCATCCCGCGTAGATTGACATCGCCGATCTGCAATATGTGATCTCCGCTCTGGAGTCGATTATCCTGCGGCAGACAATCGCGATGAGGAGCGTTTTAATTTCCGCGACTGTCATTCAGCGGGTTAAACGTCGATGTTTTTTTTCTCATATTCCGCGCGCTTCTTCGATGTGTGTGTTGTTTTCCACTCGTTTTTGTTTTTTTTTAAGCATCTCGCGAAGTGCAAGTCGCGGATATAGTCGCGCGAATCAAAAGGCCCATTCGTAGCACGCGCACGTACATTCCTAGTTCGTACGCTTTAACAAACGTGACGCGATAGTTCGATATGGGAGGAAAGAAAAATAAAAATGCGGAGACGAAAGAGAATGGAAGATGCACGCGAGGCGAATAGACCTTTATGATTAAGAGAGCAATTTATCAGAGAGTTAAAGCTCTGATTAATGAAGAGATTCACTTGCTGAAAGTTTCCAGTTTGTGATAAAAGTGGCGTAACAAATTGTCACGATTTTAAAACAGGACATTTTACTTGATTTCCGCGTTAAGACACTTATAAAATTAATGCTGACAATGATTGCTTTACACAAGTTTTACCAGGAATAATTTAGATGAAAATTATTTATGCGCAAAATGTTACGTCAGAAAATAGTGATGTCGATTTTTTTCGCTTACCCGATCGGCAACTCCTCCCGGAAGAATTGTTTTGACAACGACGCCGGTGCTGCGGCCGCCGATGATGCCGAATCCGAGACCGCTGCCATCATTGATGAGATTAATTACTTCAACTTGAGCCCATTCCGTATTCAACTGCAAACAACAAGTCGCGATCATAAAAAAAAAAAAAAAAAGAAATTCTCGGTCGTTGTAGTTATCAAACAAAAATGTCATATTGTTTTCGTTGTAAGAATTTACGACCATCTGTTTTAATCAGAAAAATTTCAAAGAAATAAAAATCTTTTTTTTTTTTCTCTCTCTCTCTCTTTTTTAATTTCGATTGCAGTTGATCGTAAATATCTCGGGAACACAGTGGTTTCTCTTGTAGATTCTATCTGAACTTTCCAAGGATATTAAATTATGGCAAAGATTGTGTTATTAAAAAGTTTCTAATCTCTCTCTCTTTCTCTGCGCGATGGTATTTTTTTCCGTTTAACATTTCGTATCTCGTTCGCATCCTTAGTTCTAACGACGCTAACAACCGTAAGTTATGCCGTAAAAAAAGAAAAAAAGAAGAAAAAAAAGGAAAGGGCTAATGAGGATAAAGCACGATGGTAGAAAATGAGGGTAATGACGGCGCGCAGCATCCACCCGACCGCAACATATTTTACCGAACGTAACGGAACGAACAAGATTACTCGGGGAATTTTCAGCAACAATGAGAAATTCGATCTGTCGTGTCAACACATTCCGCCGACTTAATTAAACCAAATGACACTCATAATTTTCCAGTCACGCTCAAAACTTTCCACGAGAGAACATATTTTGTACTCGATTTTTTTTTCCGCGCGATGTGAATACTCAATTTCATGTAACTCGAATGTAAGAAATTTTATTTTGAACACACACATACGCATAAATATAGAATGAAAAATTAAGAAGATTATTTATATAATCGCAAACGTCCGATAAAACTGTTTTCTGAACTATTTTGCGTTCAAAATATACATTTTAATGAATAAATCAGTGGTTTATTTAAAACTTCACAGGAAGCAAATATGTCGCGTTGCTGTCTGGTCGCGAGATACAGTACAGGTCATTAAATTTGATTGGTTCTAGGTTTGCTTCTCGTTATCGCTCACGGCCACAATTAACAAGCCTATTTAATATTAATGTTCCGATTTCCGATAGAGAGAGAGAGGGAGAGAGAAGGATGGAGGTAGAGAGAGAAGAGAGCTCTTGCTCTTGCAATAACTCGTATCCTTCGACGAATCGAGAGTTTTTTGATCAGTTCATTTTTCATTACTTGTCTTCCGGCGTGTATTTCACTTCTGCGCGTCGAATCGTTGTCGCGAAAAATTAATGAGATTTAATTGTGCCGGGAAGGGATTTCTGTCTCCCGTCTCTCATATAAAGCATCCCCATTCTGGACGCGATATCGCGGCGGCGCTATTCACCGCGGCGGCGGGATTATCTTTCCATTTCCGGATGCTCTGAAATATATGCGATGAGAGAACGTCGAGTTGCGAGTAGCGAAGAAGAGACGTGGAGAGGCTGTTCGTTATCGGATCTCGAGAAGTTTGAGACTCGCAAGCTTCTCTCGAGAGAGAGATGTGCGCTCCGTTCCAATTTATACGAGCGGTCGACGTATCAAACAATCGGTCGGATTTAATTAAACGCATTTTTACCGACCTGCAACGACCTACTACCGGCGTTTCCTCGGATTTAACCGAGAGGAAAGAGGAACGTCGTTGTTGGCTCGTTAAAACGCGAATCCGATAAAAATTTTTTTGCGACTCGGTAATTGCTGCGTGCAAATAACACAGAGCGCACAGAGAGAAAGAGAAAGAGAGAGAGAGAGAAGGTTTGAAAGGGATATTGCCGTGTTTCGCCGTATTCGCGGACCGAAACGCGGACGCTACCGTTGCGCAACCGGAGATGCAAAGAGAGAGAAACATACAGGACCGACGGTCCTGTGATTTGCATTGCGGGTGTCGCACAAACGGCGCGTACCCGCGGCATGTGTTTGCGCACTTGCGCTAATGAATGATTAAACACGCGGCCGGACGCGCGCGTTTACCGAATCGCGGGGTTGGAAATTCACCTGAAAGGGAGGTAGGTTAACGTGCGTTTTGCCCGCCGCAAATTCGAGTCACGTCAATGTCGTTAAAGACCCCCGCCAACGGGATGTTCTTCGGACGAACTTGGCGTATATCCGATAATCGTTTCTCACAGTCCGAAATTAGTTCGGGATAAGTAGTAAAGCTCTCTCTCCCTCTCTCTCGCCACGATGGAAAAGCCCCTCGTTTCTCTGACGCAGCGACGTCGAGATGGCTTTCTCTCTCCGTCACACAAAAGCGGAAGGAGAAGCCGATAATCAATCGTGCCCGTTAATGCCGAATATATTATGTTGTCGGTCCGTTTATTCCCTCTTTTCAGATGAATATAATATCAGAAGCTCTCTTCAAAAGCTACCTACCCACTTTAAACTTTTAATCGCCAATTTTCTATTCGTTCTGTGTATAAGTACGGGAATAAATAAAAAAAAAAAAAAAAAAAAAAAAAAAAAAAATTTTAATTTACGTGTTGTATTAATGGATTGCGGAAAAACTCCCATTAATATTGTAGAGAAACGCTTCGCTTTATCGCGTCCGTCGATAAAATATTGAGTAAATTGCCGACCGAAATTATCGATTTCTAATATCTAGCTCTGTGTATCGGGAATTAGAGTTGAGAATACATTTTTAAAATTTGCTATATTGTAACGTACATATCTGATGTGCCGATAGCGCGCGACAACAAAGTTTTCCGATCGATCCATCAAGATCCACTAACACATCACATCGGACATCGGAAGTTCTCTCTCATCTCGATATCCAAAGACTATATCTCTGACTTTCGATCAATCGAGTGTGACGTGTTAATGGCAATAAAAAAAGAAAAAAAAACCCTCCCTAAATAAACGCACTGTCACAGCTGAGCGAGCAGAATTTGCTGTGACGTAAACGTTTTTAAATAACCTTCAGTATACCTACACACGATATTCTTTCCTCCAACTCTTCAAACAAACGAAATTCTATTGATGTTACAAACAACCGCGAAGGAAACGCAAACATTTTGGCGGCGTGAAAATATAATTTGATAAAAGTGCCAGAAGTAGTTTCGCGGTTAAACCACGCTCGATTTCAATATCTAAAAACCCTTAGCTCTCGGGCATTACTATATTTCAAGCGAATTGGCATTGTTTACGGGCGCCAGTCTAACTGGCGGCGCGACACAACGGAGAGACCGCCATCGTTGTTGCAAACTCGAGAGGCGAAAGTGTTAATCCGTAAATTGTGCCGTTTTCATCGAATAAAATTGGTTTTCGCGCGGGCGGTACGTTTCAGCCGCTTGTGCGAGCGCGGCGCACAAAGAGCCATAGATCTAATCCGAATGGTGGAAGTGTCAATTTGTTACGATTAAATGTTCCGTCGAAATGGCAGCCGCTGGGGATATAGGCGGATTCCAAACGGTTTCTGTGGGTAAATGGACGATAAATTTTAAAGATCACGCAAACCTCTTGCCGGCGCGGCCGCAGCGGTGAAGAAGCGGTATCGTCCGCGCGTCAGCGAAACTCTTTACCGATAATTCTATTTCCGTCGCAATGCCGCCGCCCGCTCTGCTGTTCCTATTATCGCGCTCGAAGACAGAAGAGGAGAGGAAGAGTCTCGGCGAGGGAGGAAGCGAATAGACGCCCAATTTATTCACGAATTGAAAAAAACCACTCGATCAGATGTACATACACATACACACACACACACCAAACGCCGAGAAATGGAGAGAAATCGCTGCGCTCGCGAACGTGCCAATACAAAAAGTCGATTGAAAATTCTCCGGGCAAGCGGCTTCGGATAAACGGCGCGCAATTAATTTATTTAGAATATCGCTCTCCTATACAATAGATACACTCGAATAACGCGCGTTCGAATAACACGTTAATATATTACTTTAATTACACGCGCGGCGAACGTAATAATATATTAATTTACTACGTTCGACGTAGTGCGTGTTAATGTGCGAGCCGAGGTAATGTGAGCATCGAAATATAATGTGTTTGCGCACAAACAAATTTGTTGTGAATATTACGTTGCAGAAATTTAAAAAACATCCGCGCAAATGCGTGTGTTCGTTTCGAATCGAACTGGATAGATTTTCAAAAATATCAATATAAATGTGCACAAATATGATAAATTCAGAGAGACAAATCGAGAGATCTCTCCGAAACACTTCCGCGCGCTGTGTGTGAATACAGTTTCAATAAATAAATATAAATATAAAAGTTTCGTAGAAAAATACCAATCGCGCAGATACAAGATAAACATCACTGGCGGGGGTGTATTGCCTCGGAAATGTGTCGACTGCACCAATAATTCTATTTCCGTTTTGCGTTCTGCCCCGCCTCTCTTCTTATTATCGGGACAACAGAAGGGGATGAAAACAAAGAAAAAAAAACGGAATGTCGTAGAACGTCGTCCAAATGAGGCCAATTATGCCGGGGCTATCGATCGGGATTTTATCGGCGTGTCACCCACTCGAGCGGCACCAAAGCAAATATTTCTTTGGGGAATGAAGCGCTCTCCAGTTCTTCTTCTCTTCCTCTCTCTCTTTCTCTATTTTTTTCTCCCTCTCTCTGTCTCTTTCTTTCTCTCGCATAAAATACTTCCACGAGAGAACTGACTATCAGCTACAGGATAAAATAAGAAGGTCGTCGAGAGAGAAAAGCGCGCTTATTAAGAGTCAGTGAAGAACATCCTTTTACGCAGGGAAAAGGGATTCAGCACAATGGCCTCCACCAATGTAAGAGAAAAGATCCCCCGGATCGTCTCCGTTTCGAGCGGAAGAGGAGAGAACAAAAGAGAAAGAGAGCGGAGACTCTGAGCGAGTTGCTGAATGACGAGATTAAGAACGATCATATGACTTATAAGAACGGATATCGATATCATTAGTCTTTTCAAACAATGCATCGTCACTCCTGTGTTGATCGCAAATAATAAAAAAACAAAAAAACAAAAAAACAAAAAAAAAACAGTAAAGAATAAACGGAAGAGGTTCCGGAAAAGGTTCGTGTAAAATACCTTCGTAAGACTCTTTCGCAATTCCGTTCGAAATGTCTTACACACACATCGGAGGTTTTAATATTTATAAACACATAAAAATACTCTACGCTCAAAAAAATATACGAGATAAGATCTTTGTAATTCTAAAGCTACGTGTAAACGCGGCACTTCTTGTGCAGAGCTCTCTCTCTCCAGAAATAGAAATTGCGTTCTACACGCGAACCGCGTCGGATTTACACGCGTGAGAAGACGAACAAGGCTTACCACCATGTCAGAGCCACTCTTGGAGGCGTCGCTGACAGCGGAGGGGCTCCTTTCGATGACGAGGCCACCAGGTACCGGTGTCGAGGTCGGCGTGGGTGTTGGCGTATGCGTGGGCGTCGGAGTCGCCGCCGAAGTTGTACTCGCCGGTTGGCTTGACTTCGGGGTCGGTGCCGGTGTAACGACGGTGGACGACACTGACACCGATTGATCCTTGTCGGAGCTTGTCTGGTTGTTCCCAGCAGCGGCGCCGACGATGGACGACGCTGCTCCTGCGGCCGCTGTCGAACTCGAACCGCCGGACAATTCATCCGTTGGCAAAGAGCTCCCAACGTCTGTCGACAACAGCGCAAGCACACGCGAGATTTGCTCCCTCAATTATTTAATTCTTCCAACCGTCATACGTCATAAAAAGCAACGCGCGACTCTGTGCAGAACTATGTAGCTTTTTCCAAAAAAAAAAATTATTTATGTGGCAAAAAAAGTTTCTTAATACAATTGCGTGCGAAACGATCAAATTAACGAAAAGAAAAATAATCACAAAAACTGTGAGAGTAAAACACGGATGCAATATTACTTTTAAGAGATAAAATAATATTTATAATATAAATAAAGTAATATTAAAATAATATTTATATAAAAATATTTTATTAGAACAGAAATAATTGAGTGACACCGAAAACAGCAGAATCGGATTATCTTTACGTTGCCTTCATCAATATGCATGTTACAGATTAAGCATTTCGAGATTAACGTATTCGAAATTTATTTAAAAACTTCGCACACATACACGCCGTATCAAGCTCTCTCTTCCTCTCTCACACAAACCAAGTTGCCGCCGTTCCATTTAATCCCGCGCATGGGGGCGACTGACTTTGTGAAAAACTTTCAACGTAATACGAGAAAATTATAAAGGGCGGGCAAAAAAAAAAAGCGTCGCGCCAACACTTAACGTTCTCGACGTGTTTTAATGCCGCTTAATTTGAGTTGCCGCGCGGCGCGAATTTTCGATTAACTTTTATTAAAAATTTGCTTTCCCGCACACGCTTACAAAATATTCCGCCAAATAAAGTAATAAAAATTGACGTTGCGTCGTGAGCGATAGCCCCCGAATAACGCGAAGCGACCGCGCGTTATTTGCGTCGTGTATATACACGCGCGAACAAATCCAGTGGTACGAAAGCTGTTCCATATGCAACAACCTCGGGTTCGGAAAAAAAAAGAGTCAGAGCGAAACTAACTTAACTCTCGACGAGAGTTGGGAGAAATTCAACAAGAATATCAAAATTCACGTACGATGTTGCGTCGCCTCGCGAGATAGAATATTACAAATAGCTTTAACAATTATCTTTTCCGCGGCATCGTGCGCTATTTTTGTGCCGCGTAAAAATCGCAAAAATCGCAGCAAAGACAAAAACCCAAGAGAGGATCGTCTCTCTCAATGTCTCCCTTTAATATTCATTAAGCACGTTAATCTATTGTGTCTACTTGTGCAAGATAGGTCGCAACACGTTGCTTCCCGACGTGTTGCGTTATCCTCTCTCGCACAAATTGCACAAACGACGTTTTCACGCTTCGAGAGCACAAGCGAGTTCCCGTAGCACGAGAACATTTTGATTACCTTGGGCGCTTCTCGCGATGACTAGCTCAACCAGACCACGGGCCTTCTGAAGAATCGCGATCGCCTGCTCATGGGAGACATTCGAGTCTAGCGGTTGCCCATCGATCGCCAATATCTGATCCCCCTCTAGCAATCGTCCGTCGCTGAAACAGAAATTGTTATTCGATATTTATCCGCGCGAGGGAAGCGGAACGACCGAGAATGATAATTACGTTACAGAAAAAAAAAAAAAAAAAGAAACATAGACAAATGAGTCTTCTGAGATGAAGCGAGGCGAAACTGCAGCGAGATAAGTTCGCGGCGGTATTTTGTAACCGCGCGAACATCAGGCTCTCAAAATGGCATTACGCGGCAATCAACTGTATTGTTTGCTATTGACATTTCCGGCCGCCGTGCGTCGCGCGAGCATTCGCTTTTATGCATTTCGAATCGGGTCACTAAATAATTAAACGACGATCGATAATCAACTTATCTAATAACGCGATATGAATACACATCGCGCAAACACACGTGGCCATCTCGGTGTGACTATAATTAGATTCGTTCTGTATGTATATATGCACGTGTACACACGTCGGGGTCGTCGACCGCGCATTATCATATCGTTGCGATCTTCATCTCCTTTTGCGAGAACGCGGGAGAATCGATCGCGAAACTTTGACACGCGTCGCGGCGCGCAATTAGTTCGCGATCGTTTGAAAGCTTTTAAATGACGTTCGCGTCATAAAACTCCAATGCGGTTTTGCATCGCGCGCAACCGATATTAAACAAAAATTCCCGCACCGTTCTGCGGTGTCACGAGCGAGAGACTAAGCACGGAGTTTTTTCTATCCCGTTTTAACCCCCTGTATTTATGCACAGAGCGGATTATCGTACTTGTAATGTGTAACATCGCCCGCTCTCTTTCTTTCTCTCCACGTGTCGCGCGAGCTTTTGTTGTCACGCAAAATAAAACGACGCTGAGTGTAACGTGCGATGTGTCGTAAAACCTCTTTTTCAGGTTTTTTTGATGACAATTTTTTTTGTAAAATCACCACTGTTCGCGTTATGGACAAAAATTCTTGTAACAAATGATACAGTAACCGGATAATTAGCGATAATATACTCATACGTCGCTTTCAATGTTTCTAATCCAACACGCACGTACACACACACACACATGGGAATGTATATTATAATACGTTACGAAAACAGTTTATCAAAACACGCGAAACGAATATATTCTCGATCTAGAGATTAAAAAGAATTATATCGGAATAAATTCAGCCCCGGACGATAAAAATTCGCGGGGGATCCAGTTGTACCGATTAAATCATCTCCGTCGTAAAAAAAAGAGGAAATTTACGTCTTATTCGGGGATGTAGGAAGAAAAAGAACGAAACGTTGTACACGAACAGCTGCCGAGAAATCTAAGAGAAATGATTGGTAACGGAGATTGTCGCAATGTCTGAAATATTTCGTTCTGAAAGGAGCTTTTAACCGTTTCGTAGAAACTGTCAAGATAGTGCGGCATATCTATATCACTCGGCCTGGAATGGAACAAGCCAGACGTCGCGTCCGCAATCTGTCGTGGAATCCGAACGACAGTGGAACGACAAGGCGGAATCGAGGAGACGGTACGATAAGGAAGGTTTTGACAGGCCGCGAGCCCCCGATATCTGACCAATTAAATTTCTCCGCGACAGACTCTCGGATGAGAAGAGAGAGAGTGAGAGAGAGAGACACGAGAGGAACTTTGCGCGAAGTCCGCCGCAAGTTCCACGTAATTAAACGTACTTCAAAGTTGCTATATAAAGCGTCCCAACAGCGCAGCCAAGCACTTCCCTCATCGTATCACGGATACTGAGAGCCGAAAATAAGAGCCCGCGATAGCTCCGCCTGAATAAAAGGCACCGTGTTCCCGGCGGAAAATAAAAGGGTCTTGTCCAATTTAATTTTAAGGAGTGCACAACGGAGAAATTCCTTCTTTCAGTTTGCCTTCGAGTTGAAATTCACAGATCCTTCAAGGAAAACGTTCTGTGTACGTATCGCAGACGAAAGTAGTAGAAACGTTCTATTTTCTTACGTTTTACAAAGTGAAAAAGTAAGATCTCTCTCGTCTTCTCTCTCTTATTCGAATGACTTACCGCGTATCGAAAGACGGAGCAATTAACTGTTTTTTTACTCGAGTCAAAAGTTTTCGCAATTGCAACGGCAATGTATAAACTATATAGTTACTATTTATCACAAAAAAATTAATTTTATCTTATGCGAAAGATGGGGAAAAAACACGCGTCGTAAATAATTCACAGCTGTAACGAGAGACGCGTCGTGTGTCGAGCAAAAAAATATCTCGGAAAACAACGACGATTATCGTGAAAATTCCTCGTCGCAATCACATGAAACCTGATTATCTCCGCTATTGCTTCCCATTGCGTGCCCGTCGTTTATCGAGTGGCGGCGGTATTCTCCGCGACATTTGGCATAGAGCACGCAAAGCTACATGCCCCGGCATTTAACGGCACTATAATGGCCACGTTACCCAATTTCCGTCAAAGCGGATTTCGATGCCGAGAGAGCGCACTGTCGCTAATGATACTGACTGACTCGTCTCTCCCACAGTCACGGTAATCTACGTCTCGATTTTCTGCGGTTCGAAGGGTCGCTTAACGAGGTACCACGATGTCAGCGTAAATGCATCGCGCCCACACGCAGAGAGCCACGTCACGGAGCACGAACAAACGCGAATCGTTATCATTCTTTTTGTTTTTAACCAAAGAACAAAATTCTTAAGGGAAAATTTATTTATCCGATCCGCGTGAGACTCGAAGATCGTGAAAAACGATGCGCGTTCGAAGCGCATCCACTTTGCGTGCTACTTGCGCCGTATTATCCTACTATTTATCTCGCTATTCATCTTGCTTATTAACTACGGCATGGCGTAACGGGTGTTCCACGGGCAGCGCGCAAAGTTATATACGAGATTGCATATGCGAAACATAAATAAAAAACATAATCTACGAAATAATTTTAGGAAAATTTTATACAGAAAGAGAAGAATAGAAAAAAATATATCGAAATAAACATATCGAAGTTTATATTTTCGTTAAAAACAAATATAACGTCAGAGAAGACAATGAAATATTGTTTAATGATATTGAAATATCACTTGCATAAACTGCATTATCTCGAATAGAGTAAACACGTATTTGTAAACAAAATAATAACAATAATAATAGCGCTCGATTCACAATGTAAAACAAACGTTGAAATAAATCGCGATAAAAGCGCAACTCCGTTAATTAACAATCGCGTTTTATTAGATCTCCGTAGGCTTTCTTTCTCTCCGGGAAAGGGAGAGACGCGGCGGGTTTCTCCCTCATCGTGAAATCATAATAACGCTAATAAAAATTTCCGCGCGAGGTAAAGCGCAATGTAAAAGCAGAATGTAAGACGCGCGCAAGGGCGATTAAGTTAATGTAAGAGACGGCGCAAGATATGCGACGAAAACGTCAAGAAACGGTCTTTCTCTCTCTCTCTCTCTTTCTTTCTTTCTCTCTTGCTTCTCTCTCGTAGTATTCTGATGCCCTGTAAATTATGAATGAGACGGATCTTGGGAGCCGTGTGTACCGAGCTCTCAGATTACTTTCGCAGCGAGCTCGCGCGCGCTTCAAAGTGTATGCGAGGTGGGCGTGCAAGCGTCTCCTCCTCGTGAAAGCGAAAAGGGTGGACCACGGTAGTGCTCGAGACGATGTAGGAAAATACCGACGACGACGGCACAATCGAGAAAGAGAGAGAGAGAGAGAGCGCGCGCAGTTTTAAAGCCGCCCTTTAACACACGAGAAGAGCGAACGACGTCGGATGCGTGTATCGTAAAATAAAAAGACCGCGAAACTACTTATCCCCGCGCCTCTTTTCCATCCGTTTATCACTCGCCCGACATTTCCCCGACGTGAATTTTAAACCTGAACTTCGACGGGGAACACACACACACACACGTGCAGAGAGAAAGCGGGCGCCAGTTCCAACAACGCGTCGCCGTTTCTCACGCGAAAACGGATGCGAATTTTAAAGTTGGATACTCTTCCGCGTGAATAATTCGCGCCGAAACTCACTTCCGCCCGCCACGTCGTTGCGCGCGATCGGTTCCGGAGGAAAATTTAAGATCCGCTCTCGCGCGCGCTCTCGCTCGCTCGCTCGCTAGCGAATGCACTTACGACTTACACGATGCGCAATGCGGAGCGTCTAACTATCCATTGTTCCGCGCCGCGAAATAGTTACATGGTTGGCTGACACACTAAACTTTCGCCGAATTTCCAAACTGTTACGGGAACAGCTCGCGCTCATACTTTGTATGAAACGCGTCCATTATGCAAAATCGCCGACGTAAATTCTGTGGAAGCTGCAAGTGCTACGAGATAATTACGCGAACTAGCTCGGGTGCAATTTAGTGTAAACAATACTGGAACATCTGGGTTTCTTGTTCCTTGAAGGGAAAAAAACGTGAATCGCGCACAACCGCGTACGTTTTTGATCTTCCGCGACGATCTTCGCGCGAGCGAGCGAGAAAACGCGCGCGTTATACCGAAGAAAATCCCTTTTCCATTAAAGGATCTTTTGTACGTCTCTAATTTATTCACAACCGGCTGTTGAAGAATGATTTTTACGGTCGCACAAAACGTGCTCCGATTGCAGCGAACGGCGATTGCAGGAGTTATTTATTCTTCCTGCCTCCCCGATCTGTTTAAGCGAGCGCTTTACAAGCGCCCGCTTGATCGATACTATCTTCATCTATTGAAAACGGAGCACGTACAGTGTGTATGTGTGTGTGTGCGTGCGTGTGTGCAATGTAGAACACAAGAGTAATCTGGAATTATATTTAAACCGAAGCGTATCCCCTCGGCCGTGATCAGATCCCGCGGACTCGAGTCAAATGAAGTAGACGGTTTCGAAAGGCCAATTAATCTACTGATGAGCGCCCGTTTCCGGGAACGACTTCAATTAAGTCCCGCTTGTAAATTGTGCTTAAACTTCAAAGTGCGAGGAGTTTTGATTTGTTTTGAGTCCTCGCGGGCGGTTATTTGATGACCGCCGCTAATCCCGGGAATACGACCGGAGCGGAGCAAACACGAAAACCAAGGCGAGAGATGGAATGGTGTTTGAAGAGTAAATTGAACCTCCACAATGCCGTAAATGTGCTTTGGGCGAGCCCATTTGTAAGAAACACTGGCTGAACGTGTAATGTCTCTCTCTCTCCGACTGTGCGACAACAGCAAAAACTCTTTATAATTGAATCCTCGTAGAGTCGAGAGAGAGTTCTTTAAACTCTTCTTTTAAATCTCGATTCTCCGCCTTTCCGATTGGAATTTAATTCGACAGAAACAAGTTTACGACGCGCGCGCGCGCGGAAACACACACGCATCCGATGCCGCAGAGCGCGAAAAGATACGAGAAAAGGTCAAACGCACAGCAGAAATTGCTAAAGCGCGATAAAAATTGACGCGAGTGCCGCGCACAAAGCGAAACCTCCTTCCCGATCGGTCTTGTATTTTAGTCGTGTATATAGTCCCTCTTCTTCTTCCCTTCTGCCCCCGTGTCTGTGCCGATATAACATACCCGCGGCACACACACGAACGACGCGCTTATCGATTCGAGTATGTTGTCCGACCATATAGCGACTGCCGCCACTTAGAAACAGCGGAGGCAGAAAACTTCCGCCTCCATTGTTTTCAGTAGTGTCGCCGCGAGAGTATCTCCTTCTTCTCCTTGTCTGTCGTCGTCGTCGTCGTCGTCGTCGTCTTCGGATCGAGACTTTTCCCTTCTCAACTCTCTCTCTCTCCCCCGTCTCACTACCCGGGATACATCTTACTGAAACTTTTAGAACGTATCAAGATATAAACGTCTCCGCGTCCCCAAGGCTTAACGGGAAAATCGAGAATCCCCCGTTTGCAAGTCAAATACGCTCCAATTTCTCACCCGCGTCTCCGCCGTGCGTCAACGTCTGTTCTTCTCTCGCACATATGCGCGTTTTATGACAATCTTGCCGCAATGAGCGTGTGTGAGTGTGCGTGTATTCGTGTCATCTTTATGAAAACTGCCGGGCGCGGAAATCCGGTTTTGATACGCGAGTAAACGCGCGCAGAAATTCAAATCGAAAACCCCGACACGTGCTGAGAGATTCACGTCGTCGCGCGTAATTTTTGTCACACAAGTGCGAGCGGAACACGTCGTGTCGGTTCTTACGACTTTGTAATTGGACGGATGGATGGGATGGATGAATGATAATGTGAGAAACAAAGTACACGACCTCTCTCCTCCTCCTCCTCCTCCTCAGCGGCTAATTGAGATGCAAAATTTCGTCCGAAAAAGCAATTTGTATTCTAATACTATTCTCTACTTAACTATAGTCGAAACTATAGTCGAAGTTACTTTCTCGGAGAAAACAACGTCGCGTGTATCCGATTTGCATAAAGCACGTGTTGGCTTTATATTACTTTTTCTTTTTTGCTTTTCAATCGCGCCGATTTTATTCGCGAGAAACAAACTGTTGGTTGTTAATAAACTCGAGAAATCCGATAAGCGCGGCACTTCGAGCAATTTTCCTCGCCTCGTAACGTGAGCAAATAAAGATCGAGTTTGAAACTCAAAGAGCGATACACGCGAGAGAAATTTTGAAAAAAAAAAAGAAAAAAAAAGTTTTCACATTCTCGAAGGTTGTGTACTTTGAATTAGCGGGGATGAGGGCGGATAAGCTGACAAGGTGGTTTTTGTCGGATTGACGTGTGAGGGCTTACACAATGTCGGTCCAGTCACTAGGTTAATCTTCCTTTCCCTCTCTTTTGTGTGACGCCGAAAAAGTTTCGTGCTGTTGGAAGCCGTCGCTGCAAGTGAAACGAACGCACACGATAGCTGGATCAACGCGATCTTCGAGACAAAGTCGTAGAAAGCGTACAGCAAATTTCTTCAGCATGCAAATATTATCTTAATGCGAAACTTTCGGTAAAGCAGAAAGAAACATTACACAATGCTTTTTACGTGTTATAATTAAAATTGCGAAGTTTCCGAGAAGAACATTTATACTAGTGATAACAAAAGAAAACAAAACTAGAAATGCACAAACAAGATAAAAAAAAAACGACAATAACAGAGAAAACAACTACTTAAGCAAATTAATTAATTTCAGTCTAAGAGAATCTATCGATTTCATGAAGAAAATCACAGTAACATTGGAAAACTTATTTCCAGTTACACGCAACGGCAATTTAAGAGCTTATTAAATTTAAGTAGTGCGATGCAATTCAACGTGAAAAATTGAAAGACATCTAAAATTACGAGCTGGAATCCAATCCGCTCTCAAATTTCTCAGCGCAACAAACAAACACAACCATTTGCAATGCAGAAATAAAAGATTCAATAAAATCTGTTTATTTTCACGAGAGAGCAAGTTTAAGCTTCAATAGAAAAGGATCATATAATTATCATTATATAAATTTAGCGGCAAAAATACGTCTCGTCTCTCTTAATACAAATATATATATACACAAAATCGATCAAACTTTCCCTCTGGAATCAGAATAACCTTCTACGTAGATGCGAACGCTCGATAGTAAGTGGCAATCACCAGTGCGATCGACTCGGTTCGCGCGTATTTTATAGTCGAACGCGATCGAATAATTTCGCACTTACCGCAGAGCGGGCTATCAGCAGGTAATCGGAGAAGAGTCCTATAATGAATACAGATTCCCTTACGTTTCCGGCCCCGATGAAGTTGTATCAACTCTCGCGCGCGCACTATATGAGATAAGTAAATCTTCCAAACTCTCTCCTCGGATAACCGCGTCGAGGGCCGCGTCGCCACGAGTGCGCGCCGCTCTCGCCCGTATATACAACTCCCTGCTATCGAACACAGATTAATCCCTAAGCCAGGTCGTTTATTGTTTCCCTCTCCCCCGGCTCTCTTCTGTCCCGATCAGAAGCGATAGGAAATTCTAATTAAGATCCGGAATTTCCTAGAGCGCAGTGCGCGACTTGATTAAACGCCGCGCGACGTGACACTCATTACCCGTCTACTTAGCCATTCAAAACCTTCTCATATATGCGTGAAACAGTCACGCACATCAAGAGCGTTATCTCATTACGGGCCTCACTCCCAAGTGAATATAATGTATATGCCACATATACGTGTACATATATATATATGAACGCGCGGTCTCTATAATGTGCACACATTGTCGTCACGATATTATCCGACGTGATCAAAGCTTCCAGCTAAGTTGCTTGACAAGGGTACTTCATCTAATCTCTATAATTCAGCGTGAACGTGGAACTACGTGAGTACGTCTCTCTCTCTCATTTAGATTAATCGATCGTCAATTTATTAAATCCGAAAGTCCGCGCAGCAGCGAGCGAGCGAGCGAACGGCGCTGCATTCCAATTTTATTTCATCACGTTATTAAACATTTCT
>QVOA01020906.1:0-24734 GCA_014825685.1 Pseudomyrmex cubaensis
AAAGGTCGAAAACGTTCAATATTAATTAATAAAACATATTACTCAATACACATCATCATCTGTGTTTGCTCCATACGGCCTACTTTCTATGTCTCCTTTTCTGCTTAATTATTTTGAGCTGTCCATTTCATCCTATTTATTTATTAATTATGTACGTTCATCCTCTTAAATCATTATTTAATGCTATTAATACACTGTGCATCGGAATTAATTGTAGATCAGAAAAATATTCATTTTTGAAGCAAAAAAATAGTAGAGTAGTTAAGTAAATAGATACATAAATGAAAAGAGACACGTGAAATAAATTGAGAAATAGTTCTTTATTTTTATTTTCTTTTATTTTTTTTTATACAATAATCTATTTTTTAAGAATAAAAATTTCACAATTACAGTTTCAAATTACAATATATACAATAAACAAAATAGAACGCGTCTCTCTTTACAATTCGTGATCTTATATACTTAAGTCGCGCTAAATACGTAATTTACATTAAGGACGGATCTCTCAAGGAGACGTCAAGAAAATTATTGTTTCCTTTTATCGTGATCAATTAAATTGCAAACAAATTAGATAATTTTAAAGAAGTAATTGAAACAACACGTCTTTTCTTTCTAACAAACAAATCGATGGATTTATATCGTACGGTATAGATGGCAATTTAACGAAAAGCATGGAAAAAAAGTTTCATACGTGTGTGCGTACTTAAGAGACACTGATTCGAAATTTCTGACCGCAGGCGATTGTATCGGCATGTCCGGCTTCGTCTCGGCGCATGAATAAACACTCGTTACAACATTTACATTCATTCGAAGATTATAAATAGTGCCTTTCCTCGCGCAAAATAAGAAGTGAACGTTATCGAGAAAATCAATTTAAATCTTCGCCATATGTCTTCCTTTCATCGTTTTTAGATAACTATCGGTAATATTGTTTCTAGTATCTTGTTGATACATATAAATCTAACTCTTTTTTGTTTGAAAAATCATCCGATGGCGAGTTACGCTTGATCACATATGCAATACGTGTTTATCGGCAAGATTTATCACAATTTAGATTTTCATAAGCTTACATTTCACTGTGACTCTTTTGCGCATGAAATAACATTTCATCAACGTGTTATCGTTAAACGGAGGTATACACATGAAATAAAAAAGAGTGCAATTTTATATATTATTACTCGGAAACCACTCGGAAATATCCAAAGAGATCCGTGATATTTTTATGTTGAATTAATATCCGCAAGATGATTTGTTTTAATATACCTATAAAATACATACATGTACATATAATATACATATATATTATAATATAATATACATATATAATATACATATGTATATTAACAATAGATAAATATACAAAATTTTGACTTATATTTCATGTGTTTTCCGACAACAGATAAAAAGTGTAAAACAAAAATAAATGTTATAACTTTATCTTGTGACGTGACAGTTAAAACTCGGCATAATTTTGATTCGTACTGCAATAATTCTGCAAAGCAACTTTTTTACACATAGAAAGAAAAATTTCTTTAGATTTTTTATTTATCACGTGACAGTATTATTCAAAAGTTTAATTATATCATGCAAAACATTCTCAGAACTCGATTCACACGTTATTGAAAAGTATTTCAAACTCTGTCTTCTATCAGCATTTCATTAATGTAAAAATAAATAAATAGTCTTATGCTCAATTTATTTCCTTTTGCCGATGCAATAAACTTTTAGTAGTGATTGCGTCGCATTAACATATGAACAAACTACTTGTTTGAATAAACATTATACTAATACGTATTGCGTATAATATTGTGCTGTGAACGGCAATCTGATCGCGTCTAATCAAATCTGTCATTTTGTTTAGCTGTCAAACAAAACTAAATAAATAAATTCTCAATTTTGATACAAAGATCAATTCATAAAAGAAACAGCATTAAAAAAATGTTTAAATGCAATTTCGAGTATATCGGAAGCAAGAGAAAAATCATGCAAGAAAGTGATGTGTCAAAACTCAAGTACCTACGTTGTGCGATGAACGATGCTGCTGCCGAAATATTGCAATTTTTTCAAGGTTTTATTTCGAGCAAGCAATTAACAATTGTAAATTGTTTTAATAGTATTTACATGTTAATAATCCACCGTATTTTAATGTTTTTATCAATGTGATAAACATAAGTTGGCAACTAGAGTTTAAAATGTGCCTTTTTCTCAGCGAATTTACGCATATAATATATGTAAAAAGTGTCATTTGTAATTATCTCAGTTTTAGAACTAAATTTTACAGACGCTTGCTCTTTCTTAGGAGGATGCGACGATCGAACTCCGATCGCAGCACATAATGCTGTTGTGTGCTGCAATTATCAGAATTGACTAATTGCGTGATTTGGAAATCAGACAATAATCAGATCATCGTGATGCTTGCATGCGAAAAACCACTATGTACCGTAAGATGTCATCAGACAAAATATTGTCTGATTGAAACAAATTATTTCAAATAATCGTATTATTTCCGTCAAATAATATAAAAATTATTATTTAAACAAGATTGTTGTTTGATATAAGAATTTGTTGTTTTTTTAAAAAACAAATACGAATCAAACGAGAATTAAAATTATTAAATTTAAAACTTAACTAAAACTAAATAAAAAACTTTTCTCTTTGTGTATCTTTAACAATAATATTTCTCTAAATATTTTTCTAATATTTCTCTCCTTTTTTTGTCTAAGATCGGATGTACAATACAATATTTTCTTTTTCTAATTTTCGCGTTTTTCGGGTGCTTGTCGACATCTAAAAACGTTACTAGTGTGCGTAATATGCGCGGCACATCGGTATAATTTGTACGATAATCGCAGGAACGTTTGCACGGCGCATGCGAAAGTTACGTATCGGCCGATCGATGTAGTACATATGTATAAAAGTTATTTGCGATATATATATATGTATATTCGGCTTGTAGCACGCATATAATAATAACAGAAGTCGTATTATCTTGGCATTATTAACGACGAATCAATGATCGGATCTAATCTGAGATCGAGATTGAAACGATGCTCTCAAAGATAAGCTAATATCGCTTCCGCAAGATTCAGTTTTCATATCGATGTCATTTAATACAGATTTCGATTCAGCCGATACTTGTTGCGCCATTTTATTACACACACACACACACACACACACACACACACACACACACATTCGGTCCACACTTATCGCTCTTTACGTGAGAAAAATTCTCTCATTTAATTTATATATATATATATATATATATACAATCATCACGCGCATACAATATATATACAAAACAAATACGCAAGTTATTTAGTTTACAATTTACAAAAGCCGTAAACACACACACGCACAGAGAGAGAGAGAGAGAGAGAGAGAGAGAGAGAGAGAGAGAGAGAGAGAGAGAGAGAAAATGTTGCAGTCGGAATATTTTTACCTTGCAATATTTTCCCTGTGTACAAAAATGTTATTATAAAAAATGTGCACGTTACGTTGGAAATCGTTGCTCGTTTGCTCTGCAACAGTATATAAGTTACGTAAATAACGATTATTTTTTTTACATCACTCACACACGTGAGTAATTATGACACGGAACGTGCGACTCGCTCGATTTTTCTACGTTGACATTGACTATATGTATATTCGAAGTACTAATATAGATCGCGCATAATGAGGCTTCGACATAAGGCACTTTGCAATGCGCATTGCGTGTGAATGAATTACTAGGCGGTAACTAATAATTATTAACACGGATCAATGATATGCGGCCATGATCGGCGGTGATCGCAACGCTTGCTTCACTCGCGATCTTGGATCCATTTCGCTAAGTGTAGAATTAATTACAAAACTAGAGCAACTGGATCGTAGGTTATGTAGATACGCTTGCGCCAAGTTTTTTCTTCAGTTGAGAACTATATTGTGAGAAAAGAATCGATTTGAAATACACGAAATAAAAGTTTTTTATGTCGTTAAAATTTATTTATATAAACATTTTTCGAAAAAAAAAGAAAAAATAACGCGTTCGTTTACACACAGAAATCTTTTAAGATTTTTGTAGCCCTGTAGAAGTCTCGAATATCGCAAAAGGCAATTGTCGACGTTGCGACAACACACGGAAATGACGCAGACGCTCGCCGCATTTTGCATTGAATTTGTGCCTACGTACGCGCGTTCACGCGCATCAGGCCAAACTCGAAGAAGATTTTACAAAGGAAGAGAATAGCGCGCCAACACACGTATTTCGATATCTCACAGTTTGATCTCTCGAGTTGGCCGTCTGTATATTTACATGTATAATTTATATATCACGCACGAATACGCAATGTGCGTCCGGCCCAGAACGGATCCAGGTTCGTCGTTACAATCGTTTTGTAGGAACGTTCGTTTGGATCCTGCGCAAGCTATGGTGAAAGCTTGCCACAAAAAAAAGTCCGATTTGGATGGAAAACATCGCGCACAATCTTCACGATCGTACGGCGAAGCTATCTCGGAAGATGTGCGAAATTTTAGATAACACATTTCTCCCGTGGTAAATTAAAAACGCGGCGACAAGCGAAGTTGGACCGGTTACACGCGCGCGCGCGCGCGCGTGTGTGTGTGTGTGTATCACGCGTGCACTAACTGTAGGAATGTCTATTGTCTATTTTTGTTATCGCGCTACTGACTCGTGTTCACTTTGATGAAGTACAAATGTCTGCTGTTCATTTTTCTACAAGTGACACTGTCTGCTCTCAAATCTCTTAGTTTTTCTAATAAAGTAAAATTCCATCTAGAATACAGCAATAAAAAAAAAAAAAAAATATCTATTCTGTGAGCGAAATTCCCAAGCTGTGACCAACTCGACACTTTTATCTCTCGATCTCTTTTCTAATAAAACAAAATTCACTGGACTACTTTAGAAAATATCGTCCCACCCTCCCCAAAAAAACCAGATCAAACTCGGAGCAAACAAGTCAAAACGAAAGTAAACGCAAAAAACTTTTTTGTAAAACAAAATATTATGTTTGGCGAATAATAAATTATATTCGAATAAATGTATGTATTGTGAATAAATTTTACTGAAAAATATTGTTTCACATATCTTATAAATTTTACGTCAAACAAGCCTGCATCCATTAGAAATCTCAAACACATCTCGCTAGAGTACATACATGCCTGACTCGGTGACTGTTAGATATAATATCAGATGAAAAAATTCAAATTTATGTATTTTATTCCACTTACGCGTAAGGAAAGTTTACTTAAAGTCAGAATCACATTCTTGATTTGTGCGATGGTTGCTTGTAAGTTCTACGTAAATTATGTCAATCGTAAATTTCCCGTAATAATCGAGTTTATACCCCGTTTATATGAAAATTGCAACAATTTCGCGCGACATGATATAGACATTTCTTTATTGGCGTTTTCCTCGGTTAAGGCGCGCGCGGTAACTCAACGAATCAAGTGGTTCCGAGGTTATTTTTGCACACACGCGTACATAGCGTGCATGAAACGCCGGGCAATTTCCGGATAAGTGTGCCGGTGCAGGTATGTGTGTGCACGTGAGCGCGCGCAGGTGAGTTAAAGGTGAACGACGTGAAACGCGCACGATCAGAGAATCCCGGCGCGGGCGAAGCGAGAGAACGAGTTTTCTCGGCGTCTTCGTGTACCGACGAGAGGGAACAATCGGTTGCGCTTGAGAAGGTAATTAAGAGAACACGACGGCGACGATTAAACGATTCCCTCGCCGAATCGAGCGAAACGAATTAATTCCGCCGTCGATCGGGGAATCAAAGATAAATCGATTGAAACCGATACGACCGTTGAGAAACCGAAACTTATTTAGGTGCTCGAGCGATAATCTCTTGCCTGACACGCGAGTCCGACGTGATTCTCCCCGAACAAAGTACAAGCTACTTGCACCTAATTTGTGTTGTCCCACAAGAAGCATTTCTCACGATTGTTGTCGCGTTGTATACATGTCAAGGTCGCGAGGATAATTTCACGTTATGGGCATTAAACTTCGTTATTATAATTCGTCCTTTCCGTCTTATTGAAATAACGAGCAATTTGCCATTTTCTGAATAATTTGATGTACAATAAAATTCAGAGAATTAATAATAAGATTCGGAGAAACGAACTTCGAGAAATGAGACGTACGAAGTCACTCAATGCGGACTGCTTCGGGTTTGGGCGTGCGATTTTTTAGCCGCCGACAGTGTGCCGTAATGACACTTTTTATTGGTCTCTTTTGTCGCGCGTTATTTAAACCAACGGAATAAAAAATAAAAAAAAAATAATAATAATAATACATGAACTGTTATATAATAATACATGTTGTATAATAATACGTGAACTGTTTCGTACGGATGTGTTCATATTCGTATTTTACCGAGTGATTGCGCTCGTCGAATTCTGCAATTTTTTGTAATCACTCCGCACACTTCACATGTGAAAACGAGATCTCATTTGCGCGCGGTATAGCATGGATGTTGAGAGAATGCCGTGCCGAGTCGTGCTCGAAGAACGGACGTAGTAGCCGAGGGCGCAGAACTGGCAGAGCTTCGAACGTCAAATTACGAAAGGCACCTGCTCTTCAAAACGACTTTATTTCATTCATATCGCGCGCGTGCAAACAAGCATTTCGAATCAAGCCGAATCCGGCGCCTTCTAGTTTTTTCATCCTAACGATCGCGTGTGTTCGAGACTTAAATCCTCTCCAGGGATTCCTTTCACGCGTAAGAATTCCATGTGAGAAACACGAGTCTATCTTGTGCACGTAGTAATTAAGATTACGATAAAATATACGTATACATTGTCCGACGATTTTATTCGCATTATTTGGCGATGAGAAATTCTTTGGTAAATTTTACGGTGTTTTACTTGTGAGAGATTAGCAGCGAAAATTTACAATCGCAATCGACGTCGCCAGAATAGCCGTTCAATTCCAACGCGATTTGTTCTGGTCACTTGCTTCTCCAACCGGTTCATCTTGCGCTTGTCTTTCGTGAAAAAAAAAATATATATCGGGACATTGAATATCTAGTATTTTATTAGGAGACGCAAAAGCGAAGAGGAGAATGCATGCCGCGTCGATTCGCGCGTCTCGAAAGTCGATTGTCTTAAGACAGAACCGCGAAGAAGTGCGGCGACAAAAGAGCGAGCGTCGAGCAAGAAATCGATTTTATCCGGAACCGGTCTACTGACACATCCGCCAGTTAAACAATGGGTTCTTACCAAACGCGATCTTTTCAATTCTTCCTCGACGAGCGAAACTGAAAACTGAACACTGAACACTGAAACCGTCATCTTGAAGAAACTTTCAATTTACGACGATGTGACAATGACTGAGAATTTCACAGTTTCTTGTCTTCTCTGATCCATACTCGCGGTCTGTATTCATTATTTGCCGTCAAACCTTACTTTTTTCACATAAGAACGCTTATTATAAATTATAAATATACTACGCAAAGTTTCTATCTCTCTCTCTTTCTCGCTCTGTCCACGTGAAAAAAAATGCATATCGGTGTCATCTCACTGTGTTCTTCAAACTTCTGGTCACTCAAAAAAAAAAAAAAAAAAAAAATAATCTGTACTGAGGCGCGTCCAGATTCTGTGAATTCAAATGCAGACTCGTCGTTGTCGTCGTCGCGGATGACACCGCCGCTGTCGGCATCTGCTGATTCGTTGAATTCGAACTAAGGTCACTGTAGTAAGCGCTGCTGGGAGCGCTGCTCAGAGTCGGCCCGTCCGGCTCGGCGTCACTTCCGGTGTACGCTGTGTTCTGGTACGACGGATGCTCGCTATTCCTGCTGCCGAGTCTGAGCTCCTGATGATGATGGTGATGATTGTGGTGATGATGATGATGGTGATGATGCTGGTGCTGGCCGGGCGGTACCGGAGACGACGGCCCGTTCTCGTACATCTCGTAGTCCGGCTCTTGTATCCTGGAAGCAGCCGATAACGAGGCTCTCAATAATCACACGGACGGTTTTACGATCGGAATGCGCTATTAACTCATGCGTGGCCGTATCAATAACTGCCGATTACGCAGCGACGCGTGTCGGATACGCGCGTTGTTGCGACATGGCGTTGGCTGTTTCAAAAGGCGTTGTAAAAACCGGCATCAAGCTCATTACCGAGGAAACTTCGATCGTTCTTCAAAAAACGAATCGTTCGCGTTATTATCCTGCTTTTGCAATAGTCAACTTCGTGCTCGTTATGAATTAAGAGAATACTGAACCGTCCTGTTTTACCGATATTTCGTAATTCCAATTTTTTGTAAAAACTATTAATCGGAATAAAAAAACTCCAGAAACAAAGAATATATTAAAGAATTGCATAAAGCATAAGAATACAAGAAAAACAAAGAAAAGTTTATAAACTGTTATTACAGAGACTACATTTTCGCTTCATATTACAAAATTGGCCATATAAATTTGAAGAAAAATATTTTCAGCAAAACCTAGAAACATAAACAAATATTTCAAGTGCTTCAAAAAGGATTTTGAAGCTTTGTGAGAAAAGAAATCTTGGAAATATGATTAATACAATTTTAACAGAAGCGCTGAAGAGACACATACGTCTATCCTTGTCTTGGTCCGACTAGAGGGCACCACCTATGTGGACAGCGTAGCGACTGAGCAGCTGTTTAATCATCGCTTCAACATTCTTTTAATTATTTATAATCAAATAAAGTTTTGAAATATTTTAAATACAAATCTCTTTTATATATATCTTCTATTTAATAATAGATACAAGAATGATTGCTTGGCTCACTCACCTTTTACTATGCCGAGTACGAAGTGTATCCGTCTGTAGAGACCTGTCGCTGCCGCCGTAATGACGATGCAATCTGGCCGCGTCCAATTCGTGATATTCGTCGTCCTGGCCGCCGGAAGTCGTACCGTACGTCGAACTTCCTCTCATTTGTAACTGCAGATCACTCGCGTAGCTCGCGGCCTGCGAGTCCAGTTCCGCGTACAGAGCCTCATCGGTTTGCATGTGGGTGTAGTGATTCTCAACTGGCAGATTCATCGCCCGTCGATGCTGAGGAAGAGAGAGCGGTGTCGTGACTACTCCGGGTGTGCCGCCACCACGCCGAGAGCCCAACCACGACCACACGTTGTGTCCTAAAATTCGATTTCACGTTTTGAAAATTTTGATTAGTAAATAAATTGTATAATTTTTGCTCCAAAGTTTTCGTTTACTTCGCATCAAGATAGAATACGGGTCGTTTTATCTTGTGAAAGATCTTAAGACGGAGAGAGGCTATCGACTAGTTGAAAACAAGTTGCGAAATCCGGTTCTGTAAGCTCGATTTTCTTTGGCGAGCAAAATGAGATGTACCGAGAGGGAAGTGCTACCGCGTTCGCGCGATCACAACACGCCTGTAACGCGTCGAGAACACGCGGATAACGAGCCAGTCATTTCTCAGCGATCTTCTTCCGACACGTCGGAGAAACGTCGAACAATATGTGTATCTCGGAATAACACTCACCAGGACTGGGCGCTACGTCGTGATAAGGTGGTAATTTGTCTAATTCGAGAGGCGGCCGATCGGGTATGATGGCTACTCCGCTACTGGCGCCGCTCGTTCCCGCTGGCCCGCCCGTGTCGGGTACGTTCGAGTCCTCCACGCCGACGCCGCAGCAACTCGCTAAAAACAAAAAGCGAAAATAGGCTCTCACGCACGGTTCGCTGCTCCGGAAAAATTCGTTGGAGAGCGCGCGCAAAGGTCGCGCTCGAATTTCACTCAGCTCGCGTTTCTCGTTGGGGTGCATCGCGCTCTGCAATCTTTTCTCGAGTTAGCGATATATATATATATATCGAGTCGAGAGACGGTTCTCTCAGCAAAGCACGTGAAGTGCCAGGTGAGGCCCCCGAATTCCGATACGTTACGACCGCATGTGCGCGCATGCCCCCGTGCGCAGATATAAATACTATCCCCCGTGTATGTAAGACGGCGCGTAACCCGAATCAACGCATTATGACATGCTATGATGAAGAAAAAAAAGGCTCGGCTTTTTTCTACGGCTTTATTGTGAGCTTGTCATCGCGCTGTCACGAGCCCTCATAGAAGCCTGTGTCGAGGTTTGAGGCGTACCAAGCGGGTGGAGCGGGCGGTGAAACCGGAATAAGGTAGACAGAAAAGGGAGAACGAGAAAGGAAAGTGGGAGAAAAAAAGATCTCGGTGTTTGTAGATCAGAAGCGCCGCCGCGACGATAAGTAGGCTCATGAGGAATATGAAGAAAAAAACCGAGATTATAGAAATCACAAGAGTCCGTCCCTCACTCCTCACCAATATCCTACTCACGTACGCGCGCGCCCGCGCGTCTCTTTCGTTCTATTGGACTCGAGAAGGGTCGCCTTCTCCTAAAAAGCGGATCGCTGTCACTCGCCAACAAATTGTAGAGAGACTGGATCTTTCGTATATCGCGTTATTCTCGCAGTGCGTGCTTGTGCGTTTAATGTAATCCATTGTAGAATAGAAATGCCATGTTATTTATACTTTTCTGAAGAAACAATTGGATCTGAAAGTTTCTAAGTAAAGAATTCTTTGATAAATAAAACGAACGACGTGAAGAAGGTACAAGAAAACAAACTTTCAAACTGTTGCAAAAATGCGCGCAAGAAGCACGTGACAAGCTTCTCGATCGAGGATTCCATTTTTATCACGTGATTACGACGATGGTTTCCCATTTTTCAAACGAGTTCAAGTAATCGAATTCCCTTTTCCGAGCTGTGTTACGCGTTTTATGATCCCGATCGTGTTACCAGGATAGATACACGAGGAACGATCGATATCATCACATCTGAGGAGTGAGGCGGCAATTTGAAGTCCAACTCGTAAATTTTTACCGTTGCAACAGTTGAAACGCGAGCTGCTTGCGTTATCGAAAATCACTGAGTACATTTATTTTGGCTGTCACACAAACTCCGCGTGCGATAATGAGCCAGCGTGTGACATTTGTCTCTTTCTTCTGAAAGACGAAACTTGTCAACGACAATGTGATACCACTGTTGCTATCTACGCGTCGTTTCGGATATTTATCAATCGTCCACGTAGGTAAATAATTAATTAAGCAACTTGTGAAAACTAGCGGGGGACGCAAACGTTACGCTCTTTTGTCACGATCAGATAGCTTAAAGACGTGCGTAAGAACTCATTTCCTACTTGCACGCGGTGGTGCCCGCGCGTGGGATCTCATACGATTAAGAATTTAATACAATTTATCTCGATTATATGTGCGAATCAGAGCTTAAACACAAAAAAAGTCTTACGAACATTTTGTTATTATTTATGTAAAAAAAACTCTTCATTATCTGCCGTATAATGAAGTTAAGTCGATTATAGAATGTCGATTTACGTAACAAAAGGTTTTATATCTGTTCGCGCAACGTGTCAAGCGCATGCTGTCGCAACTACCGTAATTTCTTGATATATTATTATACCTACACACGTAGCTCGATCCGAAAATCGCGTTCCAGTCGATACGCGATAAGCCGATTAACAGATTCGACTCACCTTTTCTACTCGACTCTCCGGTCATTGTATCCGGAGGATTGCACGGCAATCTAACGTGTATGGCACGAAACCTCCGTTCTTTTTTTGCGCGAGAGCAACCTCTTTCAGCCGTCCATTAACGCGCTACTCGCCCGGTGGCACTTAAAGCAATCCCTAACGTACGGGAGAGAGGATCAACTATTAACGAACTTTCGCTAATTTATTTTTTGCCTCGCCGGGATATTCAATTATCTGTGATAGTATAAAATATATCGGCGCGGCAAAAGTTACGTTTTACGAGCGCTCCGCTTGAGCTTTTCATCGCTAATGATTCAAATTACTAAATTTAATTGATTTTGTAACGCTGATTATACGCGTTACATACGGGGAAAAAAACACAAACTTAAATATAATAAATAGTCATAAATTTTTTAATAACTACATTTTTTATCTTCCGCGCGCAATGTGTAATTTAGCACCTTCCGGCAATTTGGAAACTTTGAAAGAGCCAGTACAGGTTTTTTTTACACCGTTTCGCACTGTATAAAAACCTGAAAAACTTTGCGTATATTTTGTAAAAACTTTAAAATACAACATTCTTCGTTAATTCGTTAAAATAACAAATTTGTACTATTATAAAAGTTCAATTATATATTTCACTTATTTTTTGCAGATTGAAATCAAAGCAAAAACATAAAAAAAAAAATTGGAAGAATCGATTGAGTCTTGAAATCTTCGCATTGCCTGTCGTTAATCTCGATTTTACATGTTTTTAAAATATAATAATCTAATTTTTACAAGCTAATCTCACAAGATCCTGCCAAGGGAGGGTTTTTGAGCGCAAATCACCTTGCAAAGATCTACGATAATGCGCGGATGCGATCCGAAACGATCCGGTTGAACGAAACGAGTGTCGGATAATTAATTCACGCGGATGACCCCTGCCTGCGTCTCACAAGGCGGTAGCACACTTTGGCATACCCTCTTCTTCGTCTTCTCACTCGCTCGTCGTCTTCATGTCCGCCAGCTCGTCGATCGTATCGTGCGGTGGGTGATTTTAAATTAGAAAGTTAATTAGACGCGTTTCGCGTTGTCCTTTATTACGTCATCCGTTTGTCGCTTTGTGGTCTAGTCTCTCTCGATGCACACGACGACGAAGTCAACAGCACACGCTTTATATACCGTCTCGAGCGTAACTTGTAGAATGGAAACTAATTAAACTCCAATCGATATTGACACTCGACACTCTCTATATAGCATTACTCTCTTTCTCTTTTGCGCCGACGTGCACGCGCGTAAGTACTTGTCTATACGAGGGTCCTCGCAACGAGACCCGCTTTTCGTTCGTGAGTCCCTTTACTGCCTGGAACAACCCTCGTACGTGGTTGCGAAAGCGACATCGTGAATCAATCTCCGGATACGTATCACAAAAAAAAAGAGATATCTCCTGATAAGAGACACGGCACCTCAAGAGCGTGTCTCACGTTTTCGAAGCGTCACGTTTGTCGATCCGACACTGATTGTCTCTAATTTTTTTTGCGCTATAGAAGGCGGTACCTCAGTTGGCGGCACTACTTGGATTTTTTAAATTTTACACGATGAAAGATCGGCGCAAACAAGTCTACAATTTTTCGATATATCATACAGAACCGAGCAAATAAAAGGGAGCTGGTGATTCAGTAGAAAACTCGGATAATTAGAAGTTGGTTCGAATCTCTGACTGTGTCAGCATTGCTGTAAACTCGCCGAACTCCGAACATGATATATTTGACGTAATTTGAAAGCTCGAGTCTGCGCCTGCGACAATAAATCTAGATTTTCCTTCATTCCGATTAGCGTAATTCTAATCCCACGTGAATCCCTTTGAAAGTAATTTTCGCACGCGAGTTCGAGTTTGCACGACAATTAAAACACCTGTTGATCCGTTCTTGTTCATTATATATCCGTTAAAATAAATATAAAATAAAAATATAAATATAAATAAAATAATAATAAAAATATAAAATAAATACATTAGCATAATCGTGTTGACGTAACGCGTGATTTCGCGAGACATAGGTATGTGTTACGATGAAAAATTTACATACCTCTGCCACCGGCGCTTTTTATCCTGCAACAGACAAAATAAAAATGATTTAATGAATACCGAGATATCAATATGAAGAGCAAATTAAGCAAAAATAAATGTAAGCAATTATCCTTTCCTCCTTACTTCTAACGAAACTACTTGTATTCACGCAAACGAAGCGATAACACTGACCTTCGGCAATGAAGAAGGGTCATCATAACTACCGCTCCAATAGCAGCAGATACTAAGGACACTATCACTAGAGTCAACACCCACCCGAGTTCTCCAGGAGCTTCTGCAAGACAAAAAAATCACAAATTCAATGAGATGCTGAGAGAGAGAGAATATACATATAGGGTAAGAGAGACCCTGTTACTATCAATCAAAATTTAAATGATTGTTTAAATATAAAAACTTCATGTTTAATTTTTATTTTTGTTCACTAAACAATTCTTATATTTAATAAACATTTTATTAAAATATATTTTTAAAAATGTAAATTCTTACACATTATTTTTAAATTGAAAATTTTCAATTCTTTAAATCCATATAGGATGCTAGATTTGCATCACGTATATGAGAAAATACTCATTTTTTCTTTCCAATTAATTTAGAAATTATATTGCGAAAAAAACACCTCCGGGCCAGGAATCGAACCTGGAATCTTCGGCTTTCTGTGCCAAAGCCTTCTTTACATTTGGCAACGTCCAGCTATCGGCTCTTATCACCTGTGAAATTTTATTACTAGTTTTAAACTGTACGAGTCTTCAATTTCTTAATTCGTTATAATTTTATTAAAATTTGTTCTAACGCCATAACATGTAGTTTTTCATATTTAAAAACAATCATTGAAATTTTGATTGACAGTAACAAGGACACTGTCGGTAATAGGGTCTAATTCAATATAGTTTTTTATACCACAATATTATTTAACACACACTTTCTCGGTCATTAAGGACAAGAGAACGTGAATTTGTTTCGGTTTAAAATACGACGATGTGTATAAAAACAGCTTTTCGCATCGTCTCGGTGTCTGCTTCGCCAAATTATCATCGTATTTCCCTCGGGCGAGCACGGGGGATCTTTGCCGGGGAGCGTATGTATACGAACTCCACACGAGCAAGCGTATATAAATCGACTCTCGAGATCTCTTCGTGCGCTTGCTCGCGAGTGGGCCCGTAATTGGCTCACAGCCTCATCCGGCGCGTTGCGCGTTTCCGCGCAGCGGGACACCCCGGTAGGTTTATTAGGCGTACTTCGCTATTATTCCTCGCGCACACCTACCGAAAGCCGCGCGTTCGCGTCCCTAAGCTTATCCCATTTATCCCACTGAAATCTCGTTTCATCTCGGACGCGCAACTCGCGCGAAGATCTCTTAACGAGGTCCGCGATTATCGCCCGCGCGAACGTAATTAAGAGAATCGCACCGCGGGCTTATTGCGAGGTGAACGGCAGCCGCGAGCGAGCGAGCGAGCGATGAAGGCGAATGGAAGCGGATCCTCCTCGGATCGGATTGCGATGATTTCCCGCGGCTTTTGCCCGGCATTGCGCATTTGTCGAACGATTATGCCGACCAGTTTGCCAACCGTTTGTATGGCCGTTCTCTTATGCGTGTACGCGAGATAATCGCGCGCGCGCGCGCCGACTTCTGAGACTTGCCTCTCGCGTCTCCGCGCTTCTCATTAGTCGACTCTTAGAGTTTCGTCGCGTTATCACGAGATGATATCTTATAAGCTTGTACAAAATGTTTTCGATCGGTTTTTACTCGAGCTTCTTAATCGCGTCGCGATCGCCGACCGACGCGAATTCAAACGTAGATCAGCGGCAATATCGCGAACGACGCGAACGTGATAATCAGATCTCGCTGATCGCCGGATTATCCGCGCGCTTTAACTGGCAACCGACAATTTCGTTTGTTCGCTGTTTCCTCACCGCCGGCGACATTGATCGCGATCCAGTTTTCAAATTCTTTCGAGACTAACTCTCCTCGATCTTGAGGGAGAATAACACTCGTTCGAAGAAGTAGATTCATTACGCTCTTGTCACACGTGGCTTCTTCCGCGCCATTGATCCGCCCTGCACGCGTACGTGGGTTTATATGTACTCGGGGTTGTCGACATCGCAATCGCTCAAAGGCCCGGCGGAGAGCCTCGGAAATGGAACTTCCAAAGGAGAGGAAGTTGTCCCGAAGAAGAAAGAGCCGCTCGTGATCGAGAGCTACCACTCTGCATACAAATGCGTCGTTTAATGGTGGCTTCTTCTTCGTGAAGCGGACGGTGAAAAAAAAAAGTGAGACAGAACGGCATCGAGCCAACGATTTTTGAAAGATCTCCAATCGAAGCATCGCCAAGCTACAATATACATATATTGAAAAAAAGTAATTTCCGATGAAATTATTTATTTGTGCTCGGCGTAGCAAGTTTTTGAAAATTGATATTTCTCCAAACACGATTATTCTATTAAATGGTGACGGTTGTACGTTAATTTCTATACAGATCCATTCTGAAAGGACAAAGGTGAAGAGTGAATCGATGAGAAAGGCAAAGGTGAATCGAAGAGCAACGGGAATGCGATAGAAAAAGCGAGAGAGACGCATTTAACACGTCTCTTTCCGACATGTAGCTTTGAATTGAAGGCAACAAGTCGCGTGGATACGAAAAGTCGAGGGAGAGAGAGAGAGAAAGAGAGAGAGATAAAGGCAAGGGAAAAGGCAAGACCCGTCTATCAGCGTCACGTTCCTGACGTGAACATAACAGCGTGCATGTTGCGGCTGATAACGCTTACAAGAGAAAGTTATCAATCATCTCGCGGCTAGATTAACCATCTAGACCAATGCGTGTTAATGTCGAGTCCGGCGCGAGTCCGTTCTTACAGTTATCTCGATTTTAAATTGTTTTGATCTTTGAACAAGAGTCGAGCTAGTTAAGAGCTGATCTCCTCAATCTGTATGTCGGAATTGATAATCTTCTAAATACCTTTTGTGAGTTTGTCGTCTCATTAGCAAGAAAAGATTGAGCAACGTGTATTTTACCGGATAGGAAGGTTTTCTTACGCTTGATTTTACTTAAGAAGAAAAATTCAATTGTCACAATGAAATACTATATATGCAGCTTCGAAGTACGTAACCGGATATATCCGGTTTTATCCGAGAAATCGATAATAATAAATTTACATCCATTTTGAATCTATAGGTAATCTTTTTTATTCAGCATCTTTAAAAAATTACTGACAATAAATTACGTTATTACTAACTCATTATCAACGATTCTATATCTTGGTAATTATATTATTATATGAATGTGGGAGAAATTCTCTGTTAATAATTCAACCCTTAATCGATTTTATTCTATTCATTTTATCCTTCCATTTGTTATCTTAATGTTAGTTTTGATTCATCTTATATTTCTACATGAAACTGAATCCTCAAATCCATTAGGTATTAGTAGAGACACCAGAACAACCCCATTTTATATCTATTTTACTATCAAAAATGTTTGCGGATTTATAATTATTATATTAATCTTTTCAATAATTATTTTACAATACCCTTATAAATTTAGAGACCCAGATAACTTTACAGCAGCTAACCTTATAGTAACCCTAGTTCACATTCAATCTAAATAATATTATTTATTTGCTTATGCGATCCTACGATCCATCCCAATAAATTAAGCTTTTTTAAAGTAATAGATACATGTATATACGGTCATTAAGAGCCGTTTGCAGGATGTTGTGCAGAATTATTCTTGTATATATATGTATTCATATATATATATATATATATACGTGTTCACATAAATTTGTTTTACACGTGAGTTTTTCGGGAGTACTTCATATACGTAATGCAAATTTAGCATTCTATATGATTTAGAATTGAAATTTCAATTCGAAAAACTCACATGTAAAAAAAATTTACATGTGAACACGTATATATATATGAATACATATATATACAAGAATAATTCTGCGCAACATCCTGCAAACGGCTCTTAATGACCGTATATACATATATCTATTAGTCTAGAGACTTCAGAGCCCAAAGAGGATTCTTTATTAAACAATAATTGTTAAGCTTTTTTGTTAAATTAACGAGACATGTTGGCGGACAATTAAAAGAAAATGCTAAAATTTTTGAACAAGTTTTTAAATGAACAGGTGTCTGAAAAAAAAGCGTATGTACATTCTATAAATTTTAGAGGAGAGCGGAAAAACAAATTGTTCATTGTAGCGAGTGAAGGAGCAGCTAGTGTAACATACGCTCTTTTTCCAACTTAGCATATGTCTTTTAATGTTTAACATTGTTTTGATCACATACGTTTTTCTTTTGTTTTTTCTATCACTGTTTGCTCCATTCTCTTGTGCATCTTCTGAGCCCTTTATCGGCATCGCCAAGTACTAAAACTTTTGCCAACCTATTTTTTAGGTCGTACTGACCACAATTCCACAGAAAAACGAATTTCGAAAATTTGTAACATGCGCTCTTTTTTCAGACACCGTTTTTCAAATATTTTAAAATCCATTAAAATGCATCAAATCTTTGGTTTTATTTTTCGTGCCAAAAAAAAAAAAAATAAATAAATAAACGATTCGGGATTAAGGCTAAGAGATTACGTCTCGTTGTGCTGTACAAACAAATCCGTAACTTTACGCCAACGTAAAGCGCGTTAATCGTATTTTTTACACATATTTTTGGAAGCTTGTTGCATCGCACTTGCGAACTCTGATTTTCTCTTCTTCGCATAAAAATAAACGCAATATTTGCGCAGACCACGTGAAGTGCATTTTTGTGCAATCGTTTCGTTTTCTCTCTCTTCGCCGCGGATATATTTATTATTCAAGCAAGCAAGTTGAAATAACAAAAGCGGTCAATGGCGTATCCGCGTCGCGGATACCTTTCGGGCGGGACAATATATGCCGACGATTTGCACACGAAATCGACAAGCCTCGCCGATCAGTAAATTTCGAGTTCTCTCCGCCGTTACGAGCGCGCCGGTTCCCGCATACTGTTGCAAAGCTCTTTATCGAGATTTCGTCGATAAACGCCTCCTCGTGATTTGAACGCTCGACATTTCTCTAGATTTTCGTCGATAGTCGTACGCCTACATTTCTTTAACTTGGCTCTCTCTCTCTTCTCAATGTATATACGTCGTATGCATCTCGTGCGAATTCTCTTTTTGCTCGGCGGCCGGTTCGGTCTCGAGGTCGTTCCGCGATCCATTTCGACAGGTGGTCCGCACAGTCCACCTCGTATTTCAGGATTCCGGACTCCAATTACGGAGTCTTGCGAATAACCGAGGCTTTTTCTCTTTTCTTTCTCTTTTTTTTTCTTCTTTCTTTCTCACTCTAGATCCGAGACCCAATTTCTCGTACGGATCCGTAGGGGGTCGATACGTGGGATACCGAATATCGCGCGCGCGATTATATTGTAAACCGTTTTTACCCCTCGTCCACTACTCCGCGCCACTTCTTTCGTAACGGGGTTTAGCCGCGTAAGCGCAGCTTCGTATCATAATACGAATTATGATACGATCTTGGTTGCGCACGAGATGAGTATCAATTTGGCGAAATCGGAAACTTAAGTTTTTACATCGCGACGCAATTATTGAGAGCCGATCGCGCGATTTATTTGCGCACGCTCGAACATATATTCGTTCGACTCATTACGTCGCCCATGGATTTTTGCTCGCCTCGCGACCATTCCGGTTCACGTTAAACGCGCTCTGACGTGATTTCCGGAATTTTAGTTGGACGAGAGAAGTAAGTTTCGAGAGAGAGAAAGAGAGACGAGTATATAACTCAAAGCAATTTCCAGTTTGGAACTTCTCTGGTAAAAGCGAGTTCGCGTGTTTCATCACGTGAGATGGCACTTTGTGCGGTCATTATGCAAATTGGCAATTACAGCTGTACGATCGCCCGGCTTGTTTTAAAAGGTTCCTCGATCGACGAGCGCGTTCTATGACGTGTACAAGCATCAGACATTTCACTCTAATTACATTTAACGTTCGTAAGTTGTAGTTTCATGACAACAGTATCACGCGGCGATATCATGTTTTTTGTAAAAGAGATTGTCGTATTACTTACAGACGAAACGCGCAGATTCAAACGGGTTTTTTTTTTTTTAATTTATTAATTTTGCAATGTGGCACATGTGTTAACGATGTTATATATTTGCATGTGTAATTTAACTTTTGATTGTCATTTTTATCCGAAAAGTAAAAACAAAAGTTTCTGCAAATCCTTTTGTTGAAATCGCGAGCGTTGCAGGTAATCTGCATTATTTAAAAACTGCGGAAGCGCAGAAAGTAAACAAATTTTTGACAATGGCCAGTGCGACGTGGCCAAGCTCTCATTCAGTGGCAAAATTATACTGCGGTTCAATATACATAATTACAGTGAGTGTTTTATATTATTATGTTTGCCCGAGGACACTTCCTTTCCATTTGTACGCTTTGCGGCAAAGTTCGACTGCGTCAAGTTAATGAGAGATTTACCTTAATTACACTCTTTTCCGCGATGAACACGCGTTTCAAAGGCCGTCTTAAAATATTGCGCCGCCGGCACGGCAATGCTCCGCTATTTGTTTTAAACGCTATTACCATCGTATGCCGCTAATATTTCGTTAATTTTGTAAAGGAAAAAAAATATTGAACTCCTTTTTTATTTGATAACTTATTGTCTACTTCGGAGGAAAAATAATATGGCCTATAGTTTGCGTGTTATTTGGTGACGCAAGTGAAATAACGTTGGATATTGTGACCAAAAAAAAATTCCGCATTTACGAATCCATTAGATTTCGGCCGATCCGGCTATAATTATACGGAGTTTAAGTAAGATAAACGTAGACACATATATAACACGCCTTGTTGGTCGTTAATCATCATTAAAGAACGATTTTGGTTTTGCAAAAGTAGCCGAGATTTTCAACGTACAGACACGCGCGCAAATACACGACGACGACGACGACGACGACGACGACGACGACGACGTTGTGAGAGAGACGCGTTATGTAAGTATACTACTACTACTTTTTTTTTCTCATATAAGAAAGACTCTTACGTCGAATGTGGTAATTCTTTTCTTCCCGTTTTGTTTTTTCCCTCTGTCGTTGAACTTTCTCCAAAGTTTTCGTGCGAGAAAACGTTGGTTTTATTTATTTATTACGCCACTGAATTTTAATCTTCTCTAGTTATCGTCACGTTGAAAAATGCATTGATGTTAAGCTGGCGACTGTTGTCTCTTCTTTTTAATTACTCAAATAAACCACGAATTCGAATCATTTTTTTTATTATCAAAGAAATCTGAAACGCGTGCAGATAGACGAGGAAAAAGAAAAAAATTCAGTCTCACCCAACTGCTTCATTTAATTCTAAGTTTATTGAATTACTTGGTGTTTCCATTATATTATTTACTTCTTCTTTATGCTATTATTTTTATTTTGTGAATTTTATCCTTTTTTATTTTCAAATGTTGAAATTTATTTATAATAAAAATAAACATTTTATATTATTTTATATTGCGGTTCGTTGAGAAACAAGCCGTTGATCATATTTCCTAAACGCAATAAACGTAATAATGAGCACAACTTTTGTATATTACTATATATACTATTAATGCATATAATATTCATAAATTCATTCATTGCGTGTTTTTAGATTGATTTTTTATCATTGTCTTCTTAGATCTGTAGTCTTAACTGTGTGCACTCAACTAATACGTATATATATTTATATATTTGTTGTATTTCTTATTAAATACACTACACTAAGTTACACTAACAACTTTAAAATAACACTTTTAAATTATATAAGAAATAAACGGAACTTGATCCCGAGCTCGAAATATGTGTTGTATAAATAAATAACGATGAATGAATGAATGTGTGTGTATCTTTTCAATTGAATGTATGTTAAATAATTGAAATGTTGTTTATATTGAATAAACGTTTATATTGAAGTAGCTCAGTCTGTCAGTTGTTGCCGAGGAGTTGACTTGATGCCGAGTTCGCGACTAGTAGCATTTACCTTAGGCACCCATAAGCGATTGAAAATTACCCAGTTCTTTCCTGCTTTTTCCTTAAATCACACTGAAGAAGATTTAAAAAGGATCGAAACGTTTGTGTACTTTTGATTTAAGAATTTTTTCAACCCGAACATCAGGTTTTATCTCGTATTGGCCATTTCCCTGTACCGTTGAATATAGTTGTTATGATATAGTATTTTTTATGTACATGATTAGTTACATCTTTTTTTTATTGTATGTACAGGCACGCGCCTTTCTTTGAATTCCAAACAATTATTTTGTTTATCATTTATATTGTTTTTTTATAAATAAAAAAAAATTCTTATACTGTCACTTCTTGATATTATACCTATACCTTTTTTCCCTTTTCTTTATCTTCCACTCCACTCCACCAATTTCTTCCCACTCTTGCGATTCTATCCCATTATACTCTCTTTCTTCTCTTTCTTTTCCTATTTACAATTTTCCACACCTGCCTTTCTCGCCTTCATAACTATCCCCTTTTAAAAAACTGTTAAAAAGAAAAATAATAAAAAAAAGAGAAAGACAGAGATAGAGAAAAAAAAGAAAAAACTTAAGAGAAAAGATAAAAAAAGTAAAGTAAAAAAATTTGTATATACAAAAAATGTTTCTTTTATAAATTAGAGAAAATGGCTTCAAAAGTAAAACAAAATTAGTTAAATAATGGAAGGTCAATTGGAGTCCGAAACACGGATGATGGTGTACATTCACTTATTTTAATTTAATATATAATTACATACATTTTGATCAGGAGATGTGGTCTTTGTCAATGTGTGGCTCAATAAATTTACAATTTGAAATAAAATTATGTAATCTATTACAATAAGCGTGCTTATAAAAAACTATAAAAAAAAGAAAAGAAAAAGGGAAAAGAAAAATGGTGCTCTTTATAATATTTTCTTAAATTTTTTGGAGTATTTTCTATCGATTGCAATAGCAAAATACAATACTTGTTAAAAAGTAATATAAATATATCTGTTATTATATATTCTAACGAGAAAAATATAGGTTTTAGTGCGAAAATTAAAAAAAAATCTACTCTATAGACAAATCTTTGTTATAAAAAAATTAATTCCTCTTTGCTAAAAATATACAGAGTGTAACACAAAAATCGGGACACTAGCATATTTCGAAAAGTATGAGTCTTATTAAAAAATGTTTCATACAAAAGTTGTAGGGATTTAAGAGACATATCACATAGCAAACTTAGCATGATCATAAATGGCCTTATCAATGTCACGTAAAATTACTTCAAAATTTTTAAATAAATAGAAGACCAAGAAGCTGTAAAAATCCACAGGTGTAGATGGTCGAGATAATAAATTAACTCGTGTGATAATTCAGTTGTAACAGGATGTTTTGATCAAATGTATTTGTGATCATCTTCAGCCAAAAACTACAAATTAGAGAATGGAATGAAAGAGAAATGGTTTATCAATTTAACTTCCGTTGACATTCCTGTTAATGTTCGCGATCTTCTTTCTTTGAGTGAGAAGTTCGCTTTACCTCCTCAGTGTCAAAAAAGCCGTTTGATTTTAGAGACCATTAAAGACGTTGAAAACAACATAAGATGCTTAGATCCGACGTCGAAATCGAGGATACGCTCTTTGTTTTCTTCGTCACTTGACCACTTTTTAAATGAACACCCACGCTTAAATAATTATGATAGAAATATTATTGAGAGTGCAAAGTCCACTAATAATTTCATCAAATACCATCCGAACATTTTATTCACTAAATCTGATAAAGGCAACGCTACCGTAGCTATTAACAGGGATGATTATGTTACTAAGATGGAACTTCTTTTGAGTGACAAGGATACTTATATCAAATCTAACGTTAAGAACCCTTCTAAAAACCTCTTCCACGAGCGTACGGACTTCCGAAAGTACATAAGCCAAACATTCCTTATAGAATTATTGTCTCTTATACAAACACCACCCTGTATAAATTTGCTTCTTTTTTACATGGCATTTTGTTTAAGAATTTGCCAAATCCTCGTAGCTTTGTACTTAATAGCTTCGATTTATTTGGAAGTCTGTCATGCTCTCGTATCGGTGGATCTGACGTTTTATTTTCACTCGATGTAGTCTCGCTATTTACTAATATACCTCTTGATTTAGCTTATAAAGCGGTGAGAAAGAGATGGGATCATGTCAAGGATCACACCAACATTCCTTTGGAATCTTTTATCCAACAGACTTTCGGAACCCCTATGGGTTCTCCTCTCTCTCCAGTCATTGCGGATCTTGTTTTACAAGATCTTGAAGAGTGTTGCCTCGAGAGTTTGGGCCTGGATCTTCCGTTTTATTATCGTTTTGTGGACGATATTCTCATGGCGGCTCCTGGAGATAAAGTTGATCTTATTTTTCAAAAGTTCAACTCTTATCATCCTAGACTCAAATTTACCATCGAATTGGAGAGAGATAGGAAGATCAATTTTCTTGACATTGCTGTTTCTGTTGTAAATGACATTTTAATACTTGACTGGTATCATAAACCTACCTTCTCCGGCCGTTATCTTAATTTTAATTCACATCACCCTTTCAATCAAAAACTTGGAGTGATGTATAGTATTATTGACAGGGCCATACTGCTTTCTCACCCTGACTTTCATAGAAATAATCTAATCAAAGCTATGCAGTTAATGTTAGTTAATGATTACCCTTTGGATTTAATTTTTAACATAGTTAAAAAGAGACTTCATGTCTTATTTAAAAACAAATTAAATGTATCTAATGACGAGCCTACATCGAGTGTCATTCCCTTGAGTGGCGGAGAGAGTTTTTTCACATTACCTTTTTTACCTGGTGTTACTAATGTTTCTAGAACTCTAAAATCAATGAATTTCCGTGTTTCTCACAGAAATCTCAATACTTTAAATAGATTCATCAGGGTTCATAAAGATGTGCTTCAACGCAATTTGAATAGTAACATCGTTCCGCCTTAACTACGAGCGTCAATCGGTCGTCAGCAAGCATCGGACTGATCTGGGTCATGATTTCGATTGGAATGAAGCTCTAATACTTGACTCGGATCAACATTATCATAAGAGACTAATATCCGAGATGCTGCACATTAAAATGCAGAAACAAAGCATTAATTTAATGAAGGATACCGAATTACTCGATCCTA